>ML264079.1:71303-91484 GCA_005239495.1 Nicotiana undulata | reverse complement strand
GGGGGGGGGGGGGGGGGTTAACGACAATCCAACCCTAGGCCCAATCGTAGCTCATACCCGACAACCCACTTAGTTTTTAATACAACTTTTATATCTTACTCTTTAGTCCATATATTCTTTAGTAATGACTCATGTATATAAAGCAGGAGAACACTCTAGAAAGTTAGATATTCATTATGTATCAAAGACTTCTGAACATTGACGAAATAAACTCTCTTCTCTCTTTCTATTTTCTAGGGTTTCCTTTGTGAAATCCTTTCTCACACAACTCGATTTCTCACATTAACAACCTTACCTCTCCCCGATGAAGTAGAAATGTTGTTTTTCTTTAAGAAACTATTTGTAAATAATAATTATTGAAGAAGTGTTATGAAAAAATAAAATGTACAAATGATTTTCTTGAAAGTTAGTGCGCATCCATTTTATGTTTTTTGTTGTTGAATATGTTATCTTAGCAGGTATTTGGTCATAAAAATTGTATTATTTGAATTCTTTTGGAGTTAAGTTAAAAAATAAAATTTGGAATTAGAAATTATGTATGGACATGTATTTCACTTGAAAAAATATTGCAGCTTTGTGAGTGGGGAAAATTTTAAAAATGTGGTCAAAACCACTTTTTGATTTTTGAAAAACTCATTTTCGATTTCCAAAAACTTGTAAAATTTGATGGACAAATACTTTTTTGAACTTTTTCTTTAATTTTTTTTCTCTATGGACAAAAGGAGCCGTAGTATTATACAGACAGAACTAAATAAAGAATATACTTTTCCGAGTATTTTTTTCCCCATAAAATTTACAGCTCAGTATTTCTATATCAGAAAATTTATTCTACATACTCAAGAGTTCACTACTAGAGACAAAATCACAAAATCCCCCAAACGCAATTGCGAAGCAGACAAGGAGGGAGAGAAGACTAGCAACTCAGGGTTTGCGTTTCACGTCTTGAATCGCCATTGAGGTAACACTATTTTCCAACTCTTATTATTTGTATCCTCAAATCCATACTCTCCCAGCAAGAGTCAATCTTTTGTTTTGTTTTCTACTTCCTGGATTGTCCGAATCGGATCTGGTGAAACCCAATTGAAAAAAAAAGATTCGATCCGTAGCTCGATGTACCCTGTTGGAAGTGTAGCCATCAACCAGAATTGCGCATTTCTAACTTCTATGGGGAATCTTACAATATAAACTGGACAAGAATTTAAGTTTAGGGTTGAGAATTTTCGAATTTTGCCTTGATTGAAGTCAATTTGGGTTTGGAAAGTGGGAACATTCAAGTGTGGTCAGTTGAATGCAGCTCAATTAAAATTGGGTCATCTGGGGTTTAATTGGACTACATTCATAGGCTTCAGCTAGGTGGAATATCTCGGATTTGATGCAATGGTTGAAATAGCGGAATCTTCGGAATCTGGGTCTGGGTTATTGAATTCAACAGTGGTAAAAATTGGATCTTTGCCCGAAGAGGATAGTTTTCACAGGCAAGTTAGCAGCTTTGGAAGTAGTGGTTCCAGGAATACAAGCCCGTTAGGGCGTATAGGTTCAAGAAACACGAGTCCTTCAAGGCAGAAAGTGGTTAAGACGAAACCAAGGGGATTGGATGAAGAGACTGTTACCACATTTACTAAAGCTGTTCAACCGGATGTTCAGATGGAAGATAGTATCTGGGCGATGCTTCCGGAGGATTTGCTGAATGAAATCTTAGCTAGAGTTCCACCATTCATGATATTTCGACTCCGATCTGTTTGTAAAAGGTGGAATTCGATTTTGCAAGATCATAGCTTTTTGAAGTTTCACTCGCAAGTGCCCTCCCATGGACCTTGCCTTCTCACATTTTGGAAGAACTCGCAGACCCCTCAGTGTTCGGTATTCAGCTTGCCACTGAAACAGTGGTTTAGAATACCGTTCACCTTCTTACCACAGTGGGCATTTTGGCTAGTTGGTTCTTCGGGCGGTCTCGTTTGTTTCTCAGGATTAGATGGGTTGACGTTCAAAACTTTAGTTTGTAATCCCCTTACACAGACTTGGAGGACATTGCCTAGCATGCATTATAATCAACAGAGGCAGTTGATTATGGTTGTTGATAGAAAGGATAGGTCATTTAAAGTTATTGCCACTAGTGATATTTATGGCGACAAGTCTTTGCCAACGGAGGTATATAATTCAAAGATCAACAAATGGTCGCTTCACCAGACAATGCCTGCTGTAAATCTTTGCTCCTCCAAGATGGCATTTTGTGATTCAAGGCTCTATTTGGAAACTCTCTCCCCACTTGGTTTGATGATGTATCGGCTGGATACAGGACAGTGGGAACACATCCCTGCTAAGTTTCCACGCTCATTGTTGGATGGGTACCTAGTTGCTGGCACTCACAAACGTCTATTTCTGGTTGGAAGGATAGGCCTTTATAGTACTCTTCAAAGTATGAGGATATGGGAACTAGATCACTCAAAAGTCGTCTGGGTTGAGATAAGCAGGATGCCCCCCAGGTATTTTCGTGCACTTTTAAGACTATCTGCAGAAAGGTTTGAATGCTTTGGACAGGATAACCTAATATGCTTCACATCCTGGAATCAAGGCAAAGGCCTTCTTTATGATGTCGATAAGAAGGTGTGGTCTTGGATTGCTGGGTGTGCTCTTCAATCATATAACAGCCAAGTCTGCTTCTATGAGCCAAGGTTTGATGCTTCAATATACTAAAGTAGTGCTTAACTTAAATATCCAACTTACTTCTTAGGTAGGGGGACATGAGCTATCTGGATGATTTAGCAATCTTGTTTCCTTCAATTCCCTTCTGCCTGCTGTTCCCCATTGAAATTTCCTTAAGCTAGATTCTCAAGCTTAGAACCCACCTTAATCTATTTGGTTAAAAGTTTCGAACTTGTATGCAAATTCCTCTAGTTAACTGAAGTGAGTAATTGGATGAGTTTTCCGCGTTGACCATTAATGGCCACAGTGGTATTCAAGGAGGAGGAAGAGGTTAAACTGTTTCCTTGCTTGGACGGGGGATCATGATGGCCTGAGCATTGGGCATCTTCTTGAGACGACCATGCAGATGCACAATTCGGAAGTACAGATGTAAGATAAAGTTTTGTTCCAGCTTATGTACATTGTTTTTCTCTTTGTAATTAATTAGCACATACATGTTGCTTTTCTTAACTGAAGTAACAAAAAAGTCTCTTCATCTTACATCTGTGCTCTTTATTATCTCACACTATCAATAGTAAGTCCGTTTGTTACACATTTATTAGTGATCAAGCTGTACGGTAGTTAGGAAAAAGGGGCACTTTCTTAAAGGACTAACTATTGCCGAGAAGGTAGACATTACGTGGTTAATACTTGTTCAAGCACTTTCTTTTGTTTAGAATGGTGTTTATTACGGTTGCTGCTGTTTTAATTGTGTTACATTTTTTATAGTATTTTGAGGCCTTTTTTGTGTTGTTATCTGCATCAGACTATTCTTGCTCTGTTCTTTCCGTGGTTGATGCTTTGTGTTTCCTCATATCCATCCTTAGCTTCAACTTGCATTGCTCAGATGCTTACATGGTTTGTACGTATATTATCCTTATCAATCCCAATTAAGCTGTCACATTTCATTTTTTAATGAGCAATACTTATTGAGATTGGACGATGGATAAACTTTGCCCTTTTAAAATTGAATTTGGAGATTCAGAAACTATCTGTAATGACTTTAAGTGATAAAATCGATATAGAAAAGGTGAAAAGTAAAAGAACTTATTCAAATTAGCATGGTTGGATATTAGGTTGCAAAATTTTACATTCTTTGGGGACTCAGGAAGGACTCATTTAATTACATAATCTACTATAAATATCAGAAATAATGTTTTCTGTCCTCATCTGTCGATTAGATGGTTATTTTCACCCCGCATTGATGAATTTGCTTCACTTCTTTTGTACATATGTTATATGCTTCCTATTTCCTGCTCAATTGAACATTCTTCCACAAACGATGTTGTTGATCACTTGATATACTGGCTTGGAGTAGCATCCCTTTCAAGTAGCTTCTTGACGGTACAACCCGCTTCCACTCCTTCAGGGTTGCATTTGTAGTACTTGGGTAATTAGGCCAAGTATGAACTAAGAGTGAAAAATGATATTAACTCTAAGAAATGCGTAATTTACGAATAGCACTAGCATCAATAGTGATCTCATACTAAAGTTGAGGGAGGAGATTTCCAGATCACAAAAATGGGTTGTTCACTGAATTTGGAAATTTTAAGAAGAAAAACTTCACTAAGGTTTTCCACAAGCAACCCTATGGAAATCAGGCTTTTGATGGGCGGGTTTGTTTGTTCCTGAATAGTATCCTTATTTCTGTAGATGATATGTTTTCCTTCCTCAATCCTAGCAATTTGCTTGGTAGCTTTTAGATGCAGAATGTTTGATATTCTTAGGGTGCAGAATTCCCCATTTGTTTGAGATGAGTTTTCAACCATATGCACTTGAAAAGTAAGTCTAGATCTAAGGACTTGAAGCTATACCACTTTGGCTCTAGGACACGTTCCAAGCACATGGTAAATTCACTTCTCTGTTTGACCAATATCATAAAGGATTCTGGTGCATGGATTTTCTTCTTCTACACAGCTTTTACAGGAATCTTCTTCAAAAAACCGTCCTAACGCAAAGCCTAACGATTAAACACCATTTTAGTTCATATCAAGTTCTGAAAAAATTGATCTGACATGAACATTGACATCATTTTAGTCCATTTTTATGTTTTTGTTAGAAATCTCTGTGAGTAAACAGAGATCTAAGAATCTGGAATAGCTAGTTTAATGGAGGAACCTTTAATTATGATGGCTATATATGGTGTCGTTTCTTTTTGTAGGGGGGAGAGCAGGATGATTTTTCTGTTGAGATTGAGAGGTGCGTTTTTCTGTCCCAAGGATGATTATGTTAGTTGAACCTTGAAATAACAAAGGGTCAAAGCGCTCTAACCCCCCACTTTCCCTTAACCCCTTCAGTCTGTCTCTACCCTTAGCTCATTGTCTCCGTTCTCAATTCTTTTGTATTGATTAAGTTGTGCGTACACACTATTCTTCCAGACCCCACGGTGTTATATGAGATTATGTATGTTGGTTGTTGATTACGTGTCTCTTTAGAGGAAGGTTAAAGTAATAACACCTTGACACCCCAAAATACATCGTCGTTAGGAGTATATTGAACATTATAAATTTGTAATCATATTAGCATTGTAGTTGCCCAACGCTTAAAATAGGTTAGGTACAATCTTATTTTACCACTATCTGTTATGTTTGTCGGAATCTATTCTGCTGCGTCATGGTGGAAAACTGACACATGGTTAAGGTGAAAAAGGGAGACAAGGGCATTGGTACTCGTAGCCTTATTCCTCCTACACGTGTCTAATCCCTTTTCTTTGGGATTTAACTATCTCCTAATCGGCCTAATTTCGTATCACGAGCAAATACAATTCCTTCTCATATTTTTTACCCTATTTTTGTCATTTCTTGATGTTGTAATAAGTGTTTTTCCGATGCATTTCGTCGAAACAAAACGTCTTGGTTTCCGTTAAGACCCTCTGCATTTTGCCAATATCCAGTAAAAGGAAAGTCAAGTGGCACCAGCAGGGAAGAAGACGAAGAAACCGAGTTGGAGCAGTAGGAACAACACAGTTTTCAAGGGAAAACCACAAGTATCTTTAAGTTGGAGGGCATACCCCTCGTGTCATAAGGCTCCTTTCAATAACTAGTTATTTCTTCTTTCTACTCACTCCATCTCATTTTATGTGATACACTAGTGGATACAGAGATAGAACGAAAGAATTTTTTTAAGCTTATAGTCTAAATAAGCCATAAATTTTTGTATGGTTATAAATCATCTTATTAAATATGCAATTATTTTTAAATATTACTCCTTAAAGATATCAAAGTGCATCATATCAAGTGGGACGAGTGTTGTGCTTTACATGTATTACAGTAGTTTATAGTTCCACACATACTTTTAACTTTACTAAAGCTGGTAATCGAATCTTTGACCCAGGTCTGAGTACATTTCCTGATAACTCCGACTCCGTTAATTATGTACTGATCTGAATGCAGCATTGCAGCTGGAGTGTTCAATTCATTTTGCTTTGTTTGAATTTGGACGCGTAACAGCTCATCATCTTTTACTTTAAATTACTGACAAATTTGATTTGATTAAAAGTAAAAAAGACAACTGCATATCTGTGCCTAGAAAATCCCACCACGTCTGCTATATTAATGTGTCTTTCGTAATTAGTGTATGTACATGAAAATTGAAAAATATATAGTACTCCTGGTTTTCGATAGGATAGTTAAAACCTCCACAGAAGAGGATTCTATAGTAGTCAGCAAACAGAAAGATTCTTATTACAATGAATCCTCTCATAATTTGGGATTGTTACATAGTTGATTAATTTACATATCAATCAAATCCTCAAACTAGCTAATGCCAGTACTTTGAACGCAACACAAGCAGTGGCAAAGCCACGAATTTTTTCAAGGGTATTCAAATTTGAATACGTAAAAAAATCTGATAAAGGATGTTCAATATATGTTTGAAACCAAATATTTTACCTATAACAGTGTAATTTTCCGACCGAAGGGTGGTCAATTGACCAAAGTGTGGCTTCGGCCCTGAACACAAGACTATTACTTCCTGAGGTCCACAATATATAAGTGACCAATTTGCTTTTGACACGCCCATTAAGAAAATATTAAATTTTATACAAAAATACCTAGTATGACTAAACTACTCTTAGTTAAATATTTAATGTGAGGAGTAGGGGTGTTCAAACCGACCGGAAAACTGCACCAAACCGAGAAACTAAACCAAACCGATTAAAAACCCGACTAGGTTTGGTTTGACTTGGTTTGGTATTGAGTAAAAATACCCGAACCAAACCAACATATAATTTTTTTTTTTATATATATAAGACTTTATATTGAATTTTCTTTATAAAATATTGAAATATTTGGGATTCTCTCGTGTGTTAACCTAGAAAGAGTACATTATCGAAATTTTTTGTTAGACAACTAAGAAAATAACTATCATGTATTACTAAAAAATTCTCTCTTTAGAATATTTTAATAGATCATATGTTGTCAATCTTTTTAATATTTAGTAAACATATATTCACTTATCAAAACTTTATCTATAACTTTAACAAAGTAAGATTAAAATAATATTCATGTAACAAAAGAAAAACCAAAAATCCAAAAAAACCCGACAAAACCGAACCAATCCAAACCGATATAAGGTTTGGTTTGGTTTTAATAAAACCGAATTAACCCGGTCCATGTACACCCCTAGTGAGGAGTAAGAAAACTTTTAGAAATATGTAATATAAAATATGACTAGAAATTTTGATTTCTCTTTAAACTTTGTTTCAATCAACTCATAGTCGATTATATACCACTTTGATGATTTAATCAAGTTAGCTTTCTTTTTATAACTCATTTATGTCAAAGGTAAATAACGATTAAAACCAAGACAGATGGAACGTGAAATCTGCCTTTGGCATGCATGTCAGAGACAAACTACAAAAGACTGTCTAATTGAGATTAACGCACGACAGTCAAATATGTTAAATTATTTCCACTTTTTTTTGGTACGATTTATCCTTGAGATGACCATGCATTTAATTCAAGCAACCTTAATTTGTGAAGAAGTCAGTACTACAAAATTGAAAAATGTCTTTTTGAGAGGAGAAAAATAAGATTCTTACATATTTCTTTTCATTAAAAACAATTTATGAATTGAGATTTCCGAAGTACTGTAAGATTTCATATTAGAATAAGACAGGTGTCGGGACCTCAGCTTTGACTCAAGATTTATTTTTGAACTCTATAAAAACCTCTTCTCCTATCTTTTTTCATGAGGAAATACAAATGTTTCATGCTTTTAACAAAAGAATAATTTTCTCCTCAGGATAATGACTTCAGTTTTTAGTTTGGCTGTGCTGGTAATACTCCATGTTATGATCATTGCTTTTTTAGTTCTAGGACAGTCCTCTTCACGACTTGCTCAGTTAGGTAAGTACACTAATTATATGTTCTGTATCACTGGCATATATATATATATATATATTGGCGAAATTTTACAGTAATTAATACTACTTAGCCATATTCCCCCCTTTCTGAAGGAGGAGAAAGAAGCAATTTTGTCACCATTTTGTCCACTACAGAGACAGAAGCAGTTCTTCTTAAAGACGTAAGTTTGATTTCCTAACGCCAAACTTCTAAAATCGGCTTATTTTGAGAAAATATTTTTTATTTTTGGGTGAGAATCAATTTGTGTTTAACTAATTAATTTGAAAAACACTTTTGAACAGTAATTCGTGTTTGGCCAAACACTTTTTTTGCGCCAAAGTACTTTTTTGGTAAGAAATTGAGGTGTTTGCCAAGTTTTTAGATAGGAAAAAGTGCTTCTGAGAAAAAGCACGAGCAATTTTTAGGTTCAGAAAAATGTAGTTTCTCACCAAAAAAAAGAAGCACATATCAAAATAAGTTGATTTTAGAAGTTTGGCCAAACAGGCTAAGATTTTAAAAACTGCTTCTAAATATTTTTTTTCCTCAAAAGTGTTTCTCACCAAAGTGCTTTTTGAGAGACACTACATTTTTTTTTGCCTCTCAAAAAATGTTTTTGATTCCTCCCAAAAGCACTTTTCTTTTTCTTCTAAAAGTTTGGCACTTTGGACCAAAAAAATACTTTTGTCCCAAAAAAACTTGGTCAATCGGGCTATTAATGTCATAAGTATTAATTACTTGTTTCAACTAACATGTGCGCAGATTATTGTTAATTTTCTTACTAAAAAATTTCATCAAAATTTTCTTCATTATTATTATTTAATATGTAATTCTTTATCAAAAAATATTTTTACATGAAAAATGACTCTCACTGTGCAAATACCGTCAATTAGGAGTATTTTTTGCACGCTAGCTCATGAGCATCTCTATTGACAAATCTGAACAGGAATCTCCAGACTATATTATCATTACTTCAGCCGCTGGGGGAAGAAAAATGCTGATGGATCAATTTTCAAGTAAGGTAGTGAAGGAAAAGCATATGTCTGGCAGAAGAGCTTCAAATTTTGTAGGTACACAACAAGTATATAGCAAGTCTATTTTCTATCTTTTAATTAGGATTTAGTTACTTATTTCTACTGAGATCATCCCAACGCTTGCCTTCATTTTCTCTTTCAAAATCAAGTAAAGTTATTCCAACATTTTTTACTCAATACAAAATAATACAATACATATTATGTCATGGTAAAATTAATATTAAATATTACATAAATATTCAACTTCCACCTCTAGTATGCTCCCATAAATGATCTATTAATGCATTACGAAGTGCAAAATAAACATCTTTCTCCTTAATTTTTTGTGTCGAGCTAAGAATTTGATGATTTTCATATATCACAATTTCTACCGGTGGAGGTGGACATTCCCAATCATCTTGAATTGGTGCATTAAGATCACGTTCATCCTCTATTATCATGTTGTGCAGTATAATACATGTAGTTTTACATAAAAATAATAAATGCACGAAAATTAATTTATTAAATTATACGCCAAAGTTGAGATGTAAAATTAATATTATAAAGATATTATATAAACATAATAAGGTATATATAAAGAGATAAATTAAAAGAGTTAAATAATAAAAATAATGATAAAATAAAAATGAATAGTAATGGAGAAGATGAATTATGTCACTCCATATTTGAAATAACACTATTCATCCCTCATTTGGGAGGAAAAAAATAGGGGAGCATCGGAGCTCTATTATGGCAAAAAATACTCCAATTACGGAGAAAAAGGGTGTTGGAGATGCTCTAACACTGTTACAAAACTTTACACATTAATTAAATCATGCTATAGAAAGTTATTAATTACCTTGTTTTTCATATTACTATAGTTTTCTATAATTACCTTTAAACAATCTGATTGTGTAAGAAATTTAACATTATCGATTTTAGTTAGGCAATATTGATGTTGGGCAAAGAAATATATGTATTTTTTGGCTTTTCCTCGTTTAATTATTTATTGAATGTTATGGTTATGTTTCAATATATAGGAGCATGGACGAAGTTACACTATGATAAGGGTGGTCAATCGACTCTTCTTCGTCAGAAAATTACATTGAGTATATAAATAAAATATTAAGTTTTAAAGGTGTATAACATGTATTGTACACTTTATCTGAAGATTTTCCTTACTTCTTTAAAGTTTGAACACCCTTGACAAAATTTATGACGTCGTCATTATACAGGAGATGCTACAAGTGAATCAAAGAAGGCTCCTCCTCAAGTGCAACTACAACATCACATGACTGCTCAGGTTTTCTTCTCTCTCTTCCACAAACTTCCAAAGGAACAAATTAACAGACACACATCTCAAAAGATTCTATGGTTTTTGCTTAGAAATTAAGTGATACTATATTTTGAAAGAAATTTAAGTGATTATAGAAATCAACAAAATCAGTCTAGTTAACGTACGTCCCGATCTAAGATAATACTAGATGTCAAACTTTTATGTAAGAGTTTTAAGTTTTGTGCACCGATAACGTACAGCTTTTTACAATATCAGCTTAAGTTAATCACTTTGAAAACCTGAAAGATAAAAGTATATGTTATAACATATGTTAAATTATAGATCTTTGTGGTCCGGTTCTTTCCCGGATTCGCGCATAACGGAAATTTAGTGTATCAGACTGTCCTTTTTTTAAAATATATTAAACTATATTGATCGAGATGTAAGATGTTTTATATTGCCTATATATAGATATACTCCTATAACTTATATCCTTTTTTTTTTTATCACTGCGTTTTGATATACTGAATTTATGATAGGTGGATGGATCAAAAGAGTTTCGTGATGCTGAAAATGAAGTAGCAAAACTTATGAGCAAAGACTACAGCGGAAGAAGTGGACCTCGCCGAAAGCCGCCGATTAATAATCACAAGCCTACTGACTAATT
The DNA here is from genome assembly GCA_005239495.1 of Nicotiana undulata. NCBI lineage: Eukaryota > Viridiplantae > Streptophyta > Magnoliopsida > Solanales > Solanaceae > Nicotiana > Nicotiana undulata. The sequence goes on along the minus strand of ML264079.1, from coordinate 80,504 downwards.
GAATTAAAACATCAATAAAATTTCATACTGACATAGTAACAATAAATATACTGTTTGACTATATACTAGTTAATTAGTAGCAGTATTCACATTTGGGCCTCACAATTTTGACCCCTACAAGTGAAGGCCTAAATATATTATACATAAGAGAATAGATGATCTGATAGAGAAGTAGTGTATCTAGTAGAATCATGTTTGTTATTGTACATTTTTGTTTTTATTTCTTTCTTTATGTATTGTCAATACAAGTGTGATAATACAATTATTTAGTTTCTGTTAAACATACAACCTAAACACAATATCGAATTCTGTTTAACTTTGTATACTGTAATTTTAAATTAGTCATTCGATGATATTTTCAGTGGCGTATATGCTTACGTAAATTATGAAAATTGATACACAAATCAATAGTTCGACGTTGTTGTTTTAAAGATAAGTCATTTTTTGGTGGCTACAAGTTTTCTACCAACTACACGTGGAAAATGACTTCCCTAACTTATGGGTGGAAATCATTTTTTATACAAGTATATTGTTACTTTTAACTTCATGCATGTATTTGCTCCGCCTAACATTCAGATATTGTTATTAATCTTTAATATTCAAAATGTATCATGAAAACACCCTTCGATTTGCTACTATTATCATTAATCTATAATATTCTTTTTTTTTTGAAAAATATCTTCTACGTATTCAACAGCCAAATATTAAAAAATATTTTTCACTAAAGTAATTTTCAGTGACAAATGATGACGTCCGTCGTACCAAATACATATATTGGAATTTATGATTAGCTAGCTACTACGTGAGCCTGGCCAAGAATATAAATGTATAGTCTTGAAGGGTGACTTTGAGATTTTTGAGCATGTTGCTTAGCTGGTTGTTGAACATGACTGCGGGCAAGCTCGTTATATTATAATCTTCAATACGTTGGGGTCCAATCTTGTGACTGATGGAATAGAACCAATGGGTCCTAACTCGAATAATACTACCTTTCTAGCTCGTAATTGGCATAACCTCTGTGCTCATAAAAAAGAAAACTCAAATTAATGCAAATTCATAATTACTGTTACGTCCTGAGATTCTTTGGAAGGGCGACGTAAAGCTAAGCAACCGATGTCGGTGCGGTTACTATCTACCAACTGGGGTCCCTTCCGTACACTAGACGAGATTGTCAGTACCGTACGGAAAAATCAATGTGAAGAGCAATTGAGAGAACATAAAAAAAAAGTTGAGAGTAAAAGAAAGCTTGATTACATTAAAGCTATTACAGAAAAGTAAGACGATGTCGAGGGGGAGAGACACCGGTACGAAAAATTGTTTGCTTGCTAGAAAAGTTTGATTGCTAGAATAGTACTTTAAAAAAAAGCCAAAGTTACTGGACTTGACATAACTAAGCTAGAGAGACATAATGGAAATACATGAAGTAAAACTACTCTATATTTACAATAAATAACTTAGATTCCGACAAAGCAGAAGCAGGTCCGTTAGCAGCAACCTTGTCATTAGTATGAAAGTCTGCGCGCGCTGCGTTATTGGTATCTGCCTGCGACTGGGCGCTGACGAGGGCTATCGGTGGGGCGTCATAGACATAAGCGCACTTGTCACTTGGCGCAGTCAAGACCACAGGGCAGTCCATGACACTAAGCATTGGAAGGCTTGCCAGAACGCCATAAAACGCGCCCAAGGAGTCATGGGACATGGTCGGAAAACCGCTCATGACAGAACTAACACAAATGTTTTTAGATGATTCTGCTTACACTTTTCTTTTTGGCAAACAATAAAGAATAATATGAGAAGGGCTTGCCTGAATCAAACATCTTTTTCTTTGACCACAACTTTCCAATTATTTTAAATACTTTAATTATAAAAAGTTGTATTTTTAGTACTACTTTTTATCTAGTTTCAAGTTATGTAATTTTTTTAAAGAAAAAGATTGATAAATCAAATACATAAGCATGAAGACTTAAATGGATTAATAATGTAGTGTGTGTGGGTAAAATTAATCTTATTTTGCTGTCGCATCACCCTCTCCCATGGCCGGAAAACAACAGGGAATGACTCCATTACCATTACAAGTCATGGCCACCATTTTTCCGGAAGTGGCTTATTCAGTGTAGAAGCTATGGATTCAACTGAATCAATAGCTTTTACTCATATTCTGTATTTTTATCTAAAAAATTATTAAATATGTATAAAGATTAAATTTTGAGCTCATTAAATTAAATGAGATGTGATAGAATTACAAATCTGAACCCACAAAATTAAAATTCTGAATCCGCCTCTCGTCGGAGTCATAAAATTTAGGCTCAAGATAGTTATTGGTGTAGTCATAGCTGCCTAAGGAGACGAAAAATAGCGACCTTGACAAGTAACTTGAGAACTCATCAGAATCATCAAGCTGCTTCGAAAATTCTCGTCGTTTGCTGGATTAATAAATCAATTTGCTCAAATAGTCCCCTGCCAACACAAATTAAAAGATAGCCCATGGTTAATATAATGGCTATAATTCAAATTAGCATTTTGTGTGTCTACTATATATAGCCGGTAAGACCCAAAAGTAGTTCGCCAAGTCTTTAATTCTATATTGACTGTCTATCACTATCAGACGTCACTTTACAGATAATCGATAATTAGCCTAAAGTTTAATGCATTGATAATGTAAACTTAATTTCATTATTAGGTTAAATTGACTTGCAATAACAGTTAACTAGTACTATAATAAGTATATGATATGATAACATAAAAATAGAGCAATAACATGTCATTGTTAGGATTGAAAAAATCAGGTGTCACGATTAATCTAGTAAAGCAAACCTTGAACGACGATAAATCAGACAACAAAAGAGAAATATACCAAAAGAGATACAAACATTTAACGTGGTTCGGCTGACCTACGTCCACGAGCGGAGATGAGCACTCCACTATAATAATAGAGAGTACAAAATATCGAGAGAACAATCTCACGAAGAGGCAAACACAAATGACACACTAACACTTGTCCCGTAAAGTTCTCCCCTAAACACGACTCTCAAACCCCTTACGACAACATTGTGGATGCTACTGAATGAGAAGGAAAGACCCTTATTTTATAGAAGTCCAAACATTTTCCTACAAGAAAAAGACTAGCCAAACATGGAAGAATTATGATTTCCTTCTACAAAAAGAAAAACCCAATTATGGTAAATATATTGTCCTTTCCCTAAAGAAATAGAAAAACAAAATAAAGTAAGAAAATCAGGACAACCCCCAACAATAGCATATTAAACTGCACTAATAATGCAAAATAATTTTTACACTTCCAAATGTATATAATTTAAATCAAACTTCTATATACAAAACCTAAATGAACAAGCAAGTGGAAGCTAGCATAAGTTATTGCAATATTTTACAATATCTCTTCCTGTTTCAGCTAAAATGCCGCACGATCCACGGATTGAGCAGATAATGTGCTGGAAGAAAGATTAAGGGGAATTATATACGAACAGATTAAAAGGTGAAGGAAAGGGTGCATCGCATTACACGTCTGTTGGCTGTTGCAGATAAAATTGAGACTCAAATGCTTGTCCTATTGGCAATTCCGATCCTAGCTTTGAGAATTGAGGCAAAGAATAGTGACGTATAGAGGGTGCTCGAGCGAGTGTGCGTATGTGTGTGTATATACACACATACTCTGTAGTTCAACCAATTCTCAAATTAACACAATGTAGTTTTTTTTCTAAAAAAACCTTATTCCAATGCAGTTGACATCCTTTTGATTTTTTTTTTTTTGTGTTGGACATGTAAAGAGCTAATAAAATGGAGTTGTCTCGCGCACATGAAAAATTGGTTCTAAAAGCAAAACGAGTCGATTCCCCCTTCTCTCCCTGTACGCGAGATATACATTAGGCCTATTCCAAATTTAAGTTTGCTAAAATTATTTCTTCTTCGCCAATAAAGGCAGGGCCGAAACAAGCATCAGCTAATCTAATTCCCTCAACTTGTTGTAGCCTGTAGGAGTATTACTGTAATATTGGGAAAAAAATATAGGGCGTAAGCCAGCACGCACGTGATCGCTAGCTACCACTAGCAGTATTTATGGAATTTATTTATTTTTCGAGACCAGTTCATGGCACAAAAAAAGCATCTGACCAAACCAACCAAAGGAATATTTTTATATTTTACTTCAGTTTGCAACCTGGCCAGGACCCTTTCTAGGTCACTTCAAACCTAACCAACATTCATCTGCTTTGGGAAGTGGTCTTTATGGACCCACATTGCTCAAGTGAAGTAAAACAATTAAAAATAGGGGCAAGGGTCCAATATATCCCTTTACTTTCATATATTATTTATATCTAACCTCCGTTATACTATCAGGTCAAATTACTCCTATCGTTATATTATGGGGCCAAATTTTGTTTTTACAATTGATCACGCCCAACTATGCCTTATAAAAAGGACTAAGCGGACGTTGCAAATATAATCTGAGTATTTTGTTCAGAGTCGAATCCCAAAGGGAATTAACCTATCAATTATCGTTGTTGGACTCACTCGATTCTTCTTAATCAACTTCCCAAAAATTATGAATAACTGTTGTTGGCGTTTTTACTAACTAAGACTGAATGGAAATAATTAAACTAGAAGATAGTTATTGCTAGATTGTAAACAAATGCGATAATGATCTAAGGTTATGGTTTCCCCTGTTGACGGAATCCCTTCTTGTATATTTCATCTAGTTTGGCCTAATTATCTCTATCAATCATGAGCACTATTGTTACCGTAAATCTCTCCCGAGTAATTACGGCAATTTACTAAACGCACTCTCCCGAGTTATGCTAGCTAGCTTTTGAGCTAACTCACTTTAGATTGCACCCAAGGTATCGTTATCCCTAATCCAACCTTTAAACCCTCGGTTATGGATCCCTCCTATACTTTGGGAGTGGTGTTGTTCAACATCTACCTAAATATGCACTCTCTCCCGAGTAGATACACACTAAATAGGCAGATCTAATTGAAGGCCCTTCAATCAACTACAACATAAACTTAGTTGAACAAATAGAGATTAAAACCAAGCAAACTATATTAATATAACAAGATGTTCATCCTCAATAGGTTCCACCAAAACCTTAGACTAAATAAGTTAGCTACTCATAATTGTACTGAAAATAACAATCGAAGAATTCATCAACAATGATAAAAACACAAGGAAGATAGATGAGATTTGATGCCCAATTGTCCTCCTTGCCTCTTGCCTTTCTTTTCCTTGAACAAGACTCTAAACCTTGATAATTCTCTCTTTTGAGCGAGTTGAACCTTATATAGGTTAGGTGGAATTGTCCCAAGCTTCCAATTGTACCCCTAAAAATAACGTGTGCGAACTGGACTAGCGCGGCCGCGCTACTGGCCACGCTACTGGGCAAGTGTTCTGCCATTGATCATTGAACTAACGCGGTCACGCTACTGGGCACGCTATGACCGCGCTAATGGGACTTTGTTCTGCCTCCAGCACCTGGACTAGCGCGATCGCGCTAGTGGACGCACTATGGCCGCGCTAGTGGACGTGCTATGGCCGCGCTAATGGACTAGTAGTCTGCCTTAGCGATTTTTTTCTTCTTCCTTTCACATGCTAAAAGCTTCAAGGGGTCTTTCTCCTTCAATTTGGCTCCAAACACTATCTTAGGTCCTCATAAGCACACTTTGCTCCTGTGAAGCATAAAATCCACAATTACAACCATTTTAATATCATTTAACCTTTCTAAGACAGTGAAGCATCATTAAGTTGGAGTATAGATATGCGCTAAACTACGTGAATCTAGCCTATTATCAATACCCCACACTTAAATCATTACTAGTACTCGAGCAATCCACCATACTTCACAAAGGTCTTTTCATTAAGCATTTTCCTAACGTGTCACACTATGAACATACCAAAAGAGTTGTGCCTAGAAATCTAACATCTATGCCTCAAGAGTCGACTCTCACGTGCCATGCATTATTCTTACTTCCTCAATTTACTCTATACAAAGGTCAAGACTTACCTTTCCGTCACGAATCAAGTGCCCTCACATCACACAGGAGAGTAGTTCCACAAAAATAACATTCAAAACAATTAGGAACTCAAATAGACAGAATTCACTCACTCTCTGAAAGAACATTCTTATGCCACAAAGATGCACCATAGGCTTTCCCGTAGTGTACTACTCTATTAATCGAGCTCATTCCGTCTAAGATCAATTAGGACTTCATTTGGTTGTAATGTAGGCTAAGGGACGGGTAGGATATATTTAGATATAGTGACTAACCTCCCTAAGCACTTTTAATACAATTACTTTCGCTTTCAGCTCATACTTACGCCAGGCAAAACATTCCACCACACTTTTCTTTTGATTACCCCCAAACTCCCTTAAGTGCAATTTTATCGAATCACCACTTATTAAGGACTTCATTTATTCATTGTCCTTTCTCTTTTTCTTTTCTTTTCAAGTGGCGCTTATTCTTTCATTTTTCACACTTTTGCATCTTTCCTTCTATTTCTTTGGTTCCACTCAAAAACCAAACCACCACCCCACACTTTGACTTTTACATATTCTATACAACTCAAGTGCTCATGGGAGGTAAAGGGTTCGAACAGATGGGCCGTTCAAACAATTGGGTAAGGCTTGTAATGTGGCTGCCGATGAAACAGTCTTATAGGCTCAACGGGGTTAACTATGGTCATTTATAACTAGGTGGGTACACTTTATAATTGTATTAACAAAGAACTGCCTATATCATTTATAAGACTGAACGGAGCTACTATTCCACTTTGCAAACACACATGGCAAGTTCTAGGCTTCGAATGTAGACATATAATACAATGCAACACCTCTCACACATATGGCACATGACTCACTCTAGATTGGTTTATCAAGACACTCTCGTTGAGTGCTCAAGACAGTTACAACATACAAATTTAAGGCACTCTACGAGAGTCAACAACTGAGCCTAAGCGTCACACTATAGTGTCAATTGAGTTCAGGTGTAACAACGCTAAAGAGTTCTTTCCCTATTTTAGCTCATCGCCCATAAACTCCTAATAAACTAAAAACAAACTAAAAAAAAGAAAAACTAACTCCACCTGTTCAAGCAAAATACTTGAAAAAGAACCGCGATCCAAAGAAAAACCAAGGGGGAGTTGCTACACTACCTAAAAAAATAAATCTTTTTGGTGTTTTCTTTAGACTAAATTCCCTCAAGAAAACTAGCTAAGAGATCCGTCAACAGGAAGAGTCCATTATATATGTATTTTTTTTTGATTGGTCGACTTGGACCCTCAAGAACGCCGTCGAAAGGGATCCGTCGTCGGGCCAAGGCACTTTAAAATAATTAATACAAACTCACAAGAAAAATAAAGAAAACAACTAACAATTTTGTTCTACATATATACATAAACAAGGAATCCTTCCCCCACCCCACACTTAATATGAGGACATGTCCCCATGGCAATCAAAATAAACAGAGAGAGGTAAGGGGACTTCCCTGAAAGCTCAATCCTGGTCGGAGACAGTCCCTAAGTCCAGGTGACAAGCACGACCCAGGGCACGCAACCATCCCATAATTTTCTTCTCTGATTTCACTTGTTGGGCAGCCATTGCGTCAACTCTGGACCCTAAGTCAGTCACTGAGGTCCGTAAATCAGCCATCTCTTGCTCCAAATGGTCCATTCTATGTCCCCGACTGGCCCTACACAAGCCACCAACATCCGCAACCTGCTCCTGAGTGGGATGCTCCTCCTCCTCATTTTCTTGCTCATCCTCCTCATCATACTCATCAGACTCATTCTCCCCCTCATCATCAACATCTTCCACCGCATCCTTTCCAGTGGTCACCATTTCAGCTCTAAAGGCGTACGTCGTCGGCACTTTACCATCCAACGCCACGTTTCCCGATACCCCAGCTGCAAGGACAATCGAGTGACAAGAGATGGGAAGAAGAAGCCATACCTCTGAATTTTAGTGCGGACGAACATCTCCTCGTGCATGAGCCTGGCCACGTCAAAGTCGCATCCCGTCATGAAGTACCATATCAAACACCCACAAGGAATGTTCACCTCTGAGGTATTGTGGGATGGGATTAGAGGGTCGTTGATCAGGTGGAGCCAACATTTTGCTTCAAAAGTGAGGGCTGAGGAGTGAAACTTGTTCCCGTACTTGTACCACCTCATCTCGGCGCCCGGGACACAAATGGTTGGGAGGAACGTTTCCCACTGAGTATAGCGCCGGCCATATGCCTCATAGCCGTCCTAGTACCTATCCACGGGGCCTGACGATCGGTAAATTGTCTGAATGGCCTCAACAGTGGCGTTCACCTGCTTTTTCCTCACTGTGATAACATGATATTTGTGCTCAGGACAGTTGGCATAGAATTCCCTCACTATCATTGCATTAGCCTCATCGGGATCCTCAAAGAACACATGTAATCACCTCCGCATCATCTCATCATACATCCTTTGGCAGTTGCGCCGGAGTGAGTCTGTATCTATGCCACGTTCCGACATGGACGCCTTCGATTCCTTTGCCGCAAACCTGTCCTAGGCCTTAGAAGATACAAACTTGTTGCTATTGAAAGGCCTAGTGCCAGGGGCTCCTCTTGCTCGGCTGCCGAAGGAAGAACCTGCTTGTCTACTGGAGGAAGATCCGGTGGGTTGACGCTTCCTAGAGGGTTCCATTGTACCTACGATACGGACATCACTAGCGTAGCACAATAAGGTGACCCAAATGTGGTTACTCAGACTTCACCTTACAATTGGTAACAATAATTCCATTCAATGGGGCATTTACACAAACACTTGGTGGGCATTATTCACCGGAGCTCCCAATTAATCAAGTTGAAACCCCAATCACCACCACAATTTTCCCAATTTCACCCAACTAAATCAAAACATACAACACACCCAAATACCATCACACCCAAGTACAAACATACATTACAATTACTTCTACTAAACAAGAAGAAAAACTACTACTTTCAACAAATGAAAAAGAAAAACTTCAAAAAAATAAAAAATAAAAAATAGGGTAAATAGAACACATACTTGTGGTGTTAAGGGAGTGAGAAGTGGGCTGGGGGGTCGAGTGCGCAAGAGCTTGAGTTTGAGAGGGGAGAGGATTTCTTTTTGTTTAGGAGAAGAAGAAGAAGGGTTGAAGAAGAAAAAGAGTTTTAGGGGAAGTGGGGTAAGTGGGAGGA
>ML264079.1:5000-70921 GCA_005239495.1 Nicotiana undulata | reverse complement strand
TGAAGGGGGGGGAGGGGGGGGGGAGTGGGGGGTTTGGGTAATTAAAAAAATTAAAGGCCAAATAAAAAAAAATATATAAAACTTACTTGTTCCGCGACGGGACTAGCTCGTTCATAGCGCGACCGCGCTAGTGGAGACAGAAAAGTTAGCCATATGCGCGGCCACTAGCGCGCCCGCGCTAGTGGATTCCAGACGAGGCAAAAAACTTGGCCATATGCGCGGCCACTAGCGCGTCTGGTAGAGCGGTCGCGGTAGTTGCTTTATGGTGAGGCAGTGCACTAGGCCATTAGCGCGACCACTAGCGCGCTCAGTAGCGCGGTCGCGCTACCCCAGGCCTTAACATACTTCATTTTTTTTGTTCTTGGAGTGGCTTGATTCTACCCTCGCCCGCGCACACCTGCATATGTTAGTACTTACAACAATTCAACTACTCATCCCCTACACGATAAACACTACACATTGGGTTGCCTCCCAACCAGCGCCTTAGTTAATGTCGTGGCACGACAATTACAACAAGTCAATGAGTTGCCTCTCATGTAGCGCTTGATTTAACGCCGGGACACGAAGCAGAATGAGTGCATTTAAGTCTCGCTATACCTTTGAGGTTCAGTAAGATGCATCACAGACACTTCCTTGTTCTCGTCCATACCCACATACGGTTTCAATCTATGCCCATTAAATCTGAAGGTGTGGGAATCTTTGTCAGACGTGATCTCTACAGCACCTGAGGGAAAGACGTCGACCACACGAAATGGTCCAGACCATCGGGACTTGAGTTTACCCGGAAATAGTCTCAATCTTGAGTTATAGAGCAGTACCATATCTTCGGGTTTGAAGTTTCGGTCCACAATGTTCTTATCGTGTAACCTCTTCATTCTTTCTTTATACAACCTCGTGCTTTCAAAGGCAAGATAACTGAATTCATCTAGCTCATGTAGTTCGGTGACTCGACTTGTGCCCGCAGCATCAAGATCCATATTTAACTGTTTCATTTCCCACCAAGCTCGATGTTCCAGTTCTACTGGCAGGTGACAGGCCTTGCCGAACACCAACTTGTATGGTGACATACCAATTGGCATTTTGAATGCAGTTCTGTAGGCCCAGAGTGTGTCATCCGGCTTTTTCTCCCAATCAGTTCTTGTGGCGTTCACAATTTTAGTCAGGACACTCTTGATTTCTCGATTTGACACCTCAACCTGCCCACTGGTCGGAGGGTGATATGGGGTTGCCACCTTGTGGAAAACGTCGTACTTAGCTAGCAACTTTTCAAAGGCACGATTGCAGTAGTGGGTGCCTCCGTCATTGATGACGGCCCCTGGGATCCCAAAACGGGTGAATATGTTTTTCTTCAAGAACCCCACCACCACCCTTGCATCATTGGTGGGGAGTGCAGCAACTTCCACCCATTTGGACACATAGTCTACAACAACAAGTATGTACTTATTGCCGTAAGAGCTGACAGAGGGACCCATGAAGTCAATCCCCCATACATCAAACACCTCAACTTATTGAATCGGGTTCATGGGCATATCATGGAAACGGGATATGTTCCCCGTACTTTGACATTCATCACAACCCTTCACCCATTGGTGGGCATCTTTGAACACAGTTGGCCAGTAGAATCCGGCCTCTAGAACTTTGGCCGCCGTTCGGACTCCTCCAAAATGCCCTCCATACGCTGATGCGTGACATGCATGCAAAGCAGAAAATTGTTCTATCTCGGGGACGCACCTCCGGATCATATTGTCAATACAAATTCTAAACAGGTAAGGTTCATCCCAGTAATAATTGCGGCGGTCACGATAAAACTTTTTCTTTTGAACAGATAAGAGTTCATAGGGCTCAATACCACTTGCCAGGTGATTTGCAAGGTCTGCATACCATGGCACTTCCTCCATGCTCGTGGCGAGTATCTGCTCGTCTGGAAAGGTTTCCAGAATATCCTCACCTTCCACTGCATTTTTATCTCCTTCAAGTCGCGACAGATGATCCGCGACTTGGTTCTTCGTGCCCTTACGATCACAAATCTCTAGATAGAATTCTTGCAGTAGCAGTACCCAACGAATCAGGCGCGAATTGGATTCTTTATTATCAATCAAATACCTGAGGGCATCATGATCAGTGTAAACAATCACCTTAGAACCGATTAGGTATGATCTGAACTTGTCAAAAGCAAACACCACCGCCAACATCTCTTTTTCGGTTACAGTGTAGTTCAGCTGAGCTCCACTCAATGTCCTACTTGCGTAGTAGATTAGGTGCATTATCTTTTCCTTCCGCTGTCCTAACACTGCTCCCACTGCATAGTCACTGGCATCACACATGAGCTCGAACAGTTGCTCCCAGTCGGGGGCAACAATGATCGGGGCTGTGACTAACCTTTTTTTCAACTCCTCAAAATCTACCCTGCAATCTTTAGAAAACATAAAAGGGTTATATTTTCGAGCAACTTACACGGGGCGTTGGCTATTTTGGAGAAATCTCTGATGAATCGTCGGTAGAACCCGGCATGCCCAAGGAAACGCCTTATCACTTTAACCGATGTGGGAGGTGGGAGCTTTGCTATAACATCAACTTTAGCACGATCCACCTCGATTCCTTTGCTTGACACCAAGTGTCCCAAGACTATACCCTCTTGTACCATGAAATGGCACTTCTCCCAATTAAGCACAAGGTTTGTCTCAATACACCTCTTCAGCACTCGTGTCAGATTTGCTAGGCACTCATCAAATGAATTTTCCACCACTGAGAAATCATCCATGAACACCTCCATTATATCCTCGACCATGTCAGTGAATATGACCATCATGCACCTTTGAAATATGGCGGGTGAATTGCATAATCCAAAGGGCATCCTTCTGAAGGCAAATATCCCGTAGGGACATGAATGAGGTATTTTACCTGTCTTCCGGGGCAATGGAAATTTGGTTGTACCCCGAGTACCCATCCAAGAAACAAAAGTGAGACCTCCATGCCAGTCTGTCGAGCATCTGAACAATGAAGGGACGTGGGAAGTGATCTTTTTAGGTGGCAAGATTTAACTTTCTATAGTCCATGCAAATTCTCCAGCCAGTGACGGTTCTTGTGGATATCAGTTCATTGTTGTCATTTTTTACAACCGTCATGCCACCTTTCTTAGGGACACATTGCACCGGGCTCACCCAGTTGCTGTCAGAGATGGGGAAAATGATTCCTGCATCTAACCACTTTATAATTTCCTTCTTCACCACTTCCTTCATGTTTGGGTTCAGCCGCCTTTGGTGCTCCCTAGAAGGTTTGTGCCCTTATTCCAGGAGAATTTTGTGCATACAGTATGCCGGGTTGATCCCCTTTATGTCTGCCATGGTCCAACCAATGGCAGTCTTACACTCAGTGAGTACCTGTAATAGCTGTTTTGCCTGCACATCTAACAAACTGGATGAGATAATAACAGGTAAAGTGGAGTTAGGTCCTAGAAACACGTACCTGAGATGGGCTGGCAGTGGCTTCATCCAGCTTGGGTGGTTCTTCAACAAATGGCTTGGCTGGTGGAGTCTCTCTATTTTCTAAGTGTAAGGGCTCAAACTCGAGTGATCTCTGCCAAACACCTTTTCCTTCAAGAGCTAACACCCATTCTGCCAATTCCTCCCCATTTACCTCATCCAAATTCATCAAACATGCAGCAAGGGGTCCTCAATAGTCAAGGACTCATCATCCTCCTCCAGTATCACATCCACAACATCAATAAGAGAACAGTTGGCGAATTCACTTGGTCGCCTCATGGATTTCTGCACATTGAATGTGATTTCCTCGTCGTTCAACCTCATCTTGAGCTCCCAGTTTCACAATCAATGAGGGCTCTTCCTGTGGACAAGAATGGCCTTCCCAAAATTATGGGAATCTCTTCGTCCTCTCTGCAGTCCAGTATCACAAAATCTGCAGGGAACACAAACTTTCCTACCTGCACCAATACGTCATCAAGAATGCCTGACAGTCTTTTTACCATCCTGTCTGCCAGCTGCAACAACATAGAGGTTGGTCTAGCTCTACCAATCCCCAACCTCTTGTAGATGGCTATGGGCATAAGATTAATGCTGGCCCCTAAATCACAAAGTGCCTTGGCAAAGGCAAAATTACCAATGGTGCAGGGAATCGTGAAACTTCCTGGATCAGATAGCTTTTCAGCAATTGGCCGGGTCACAACAGCACTGCAGGTTTGAGTAAGAGTCATTGTGTCCAAGTCTTGGAAGTCGAATTTTTGGGACATTAAGTCCTTCATCATTTTGGCATACCCAGGCATCTCCTTCAGAGCATCAATCAAAGGAATGCTTACTTGTATTTGTTTCAACATGTCCAAGAACTTTTTATACTCCTCATTATCTGGTACTTGACCAACCACTGTGGGAATGGTGCTAGAGGTCTCTTCTTCCTAGTGATTTGGGATTTTTCTTTGTCAACCACCACCTCAATTACCGGTTCCTGAGCTGTCTCAGCTCCCTTCTCAACCTCGATCTGTGTGTTGGGCTCTCTTTGAGCAGGTTGCACTGTCACCTCAGTCAGTTTTGTTGAATCATCAATTTCAATAGGCACTGGTACCAGTGTCTCAGCCTGTCTTCTTTCTCGATCTCTTTCCTGCTCCAAGTCTAAGTCCCTGCCATTGCGTAGACTCACTGCCATCAGCTGCTTTGGACCATGATCCTTAGGATTTACCTGAGTGTCTGCAGGCAATGTCCCATGGGGACGATTATTCAAAGACATCAAGATCTGGCCCATTTGCGCTTCAATATTTTTAATAGTTGTCATGTGCATCTACTCTCTCACTTATTTTTGCAGTTGACCCAATAACCTGCTGCATCATTGCTTCAAGTATGGAAAACCCATCTTCCTGTCTCCCACCATGTTGTTGCTGAGGGGGTTGATAAGCCTATTGTTGATTCTGATTCTGATTATTGTACCCCTGTGGCCTCTGGTAAGGCGCCACATTACCGTGAGGTCGCATGACTCCCATGTTTCCACTGTTGTGTTGCTGCTGAACTGGCATGTATGGCTGATTTTGCTGGCCCCAATTATGTCCACCTTGTCGTTGGCCCTATAATTTGACACATAGTTCATGTTTTCAGGGTAGTGATGATGATCATTTTCATCATTCCACTAATTACCAAGTGGCTGACTAATGCAAGATGTGCATAAGCCCCCATTGGTAGTATCCACAATATGTACCCGCTACTTCTGCCTTGAGTTCTCAACCTTCTTAGTGATAAGGCTCATTTGTGTCATCAAGGTGGCCATATTTTCAACAAGAGTGTTTGATGGATCTAAGGCCACCGAATGAACTACTAGAGTGATGGGTGCATTCCTGGTGGTCCACCCCAAATTCTGTGCCATTTTATCAAGCAGGATCTGGCTTTCTCTCCATGTTTTGCTCAAGAATGTTCCACCAGCTGAAGCATCAACATTTGCCTTCACACTATCTGCCAGACCCATATAGAAACGCTACCCCAACATCTGCTCTGGAATACCATGGTGCGGACAGATAACCAACATCCCTTTAAATCTTTCCCATGTTTCTTGCAATGTTTCCGTTGGCTTCTATCTGAAGCTCAAGATTTCATCAATTTGTTGAGCTATCTTGTTGGGTGGATGGAACTTGTTCATGAACTGCTTAACTAACTCCTCCCATGTGGTAATGGAATTGATGGGGAGCGAGTTTAGCCAAGTTTGGGCTGCTCCTGTCACTGAGAATGGAAACAACAACAGTTTTATTGCTTCCTGAGTGACTTTTGACTGCCTCTGAGTTTTGCAAATCGACATGAAATTCTTCAAATGCTGTTGGGGATACTCAATGTATTACCCCGAAAATAGTCCCTTGTTCTGCAACAAGTGCAACATATTGTTTGTGATCTGAAAAGATTCAGCTTGTATCTGAGAGACTACTATCGCCGTGGCCAAATTCTCCGTCGTGGGTTGTGCCCAGTCATATAAAGGCGCCTCTAGCACAAGAGGCGCCACACCCTGTGCAGCTGGGTCTACCACGTCCTCCCCATTGTTGTTCCTGTTGTTTAGATCTGCCATGTCTGGTTCGATTTGTTCAATTGGTTGTTGTTGTTTGCTTTTCCGGTTGGCCCGATTCAAGGCCTTGAAAACTTTCTCGGGGTATGATAAGGCTTCAAGAACTTCACCAGTCCTCGCTGAGTTTCTAGGAATGCACCTGTACAACCAAGTTAGCAAGCGTTAAAATTCCAATGTATAGATTGAAAGTGAAGAAAATTGACTACACTTCAGAAATTTGTATTTCTTCCAACTCTAATTGATAACACCGTTAATTCCCCGGCAATGGCGCTAAAATTTGATCATGCTCAACTATGCCTTATAAAAAGGACTAAGCGGACGTTGCAAATATAATCTGAGTATTTTGCCCAGAGTCGAATCCCACAGGGAATTAACCTATCAATTATCATTGTTAGACTCACTCGATTCTTCGCAATCAACTTCCCAAAAATTATGAATAACAGTTGTTGGTATTTTTACTAACTAAGACTGAATGGAAGTAATTAAACTAGAAGATAACTATTGCTAGGTTGTAAACAAATGTGAGAATGATCTAAGGTTATGGTTTCCCCTGTTGACGGAATCCCTTCTTGTATATTCATCTAGTTTGGCCTAATTATCTCTATCAATCATGAGAACTATTGTTACCGTAAATCTCCCCCGAGTAATTACGACAATTTACTAAACGCACTCTCCCGAGTTACGCTAGCTAGCTTTTATTATAGCTCACTTTAGAATGCACCCAAGGTATCGTTATCCCTAATCCAACCTTTAAACCCTCGGTTATGAATCCCTCTTATACTTTGGGAGTGGTGTTCTTCAACATCTACCTAAATATGCACTCTCTCCCGAGTAGATACACACAAAATAGGCACAGCTAATTGAGGGCCCTTCAATCAACTACAACATAAACTTAGTTGAACAAATAGATATTAAAACCAAGTAAACTATATTAATATAACAAGATGTTCATCCTCAACAGGTTTCACCAAAACCTTAGACTAAATAAGTTAGCTACTCATAATTGTACTGAAAATAACAATCGAAGAATTCATCAACAATGATAAAAACACAAGGAAGAGAGATGAGATTTGATGCCCAGTTGTCCTCCTTGCCTCTTGCCTTTTTTTTTCCTTGAACAAGACTCTAAACCTTGATAATTCTCTCTTTTGGGTGATTTGAACCTTATATAGGTTAGGTGAAATTGTCCCAAAATTCCAATTGTACCCCTGAAAATAACGTGTGTGCACTGGACTACCTACTGGCCACGCTACTGGTCGCGCTAATGGGAAAGTGTTCTGTCGCTGATCACTGAACTAGCGGGATCGCGCTACTGGGCATGCTAATGGGACTTTGTTCTGCCTCCAGCACCTAGACTAGCGCAGCCGCGCTAGTGGACTAGTAGTATGCCTTAGCGATTTTTGTCTTCTTCTTTTCACATGCTAAAAGCTTCAAGGGGTCTTTCTCTTTCAATTTGGCTCCAAACACCATCGTAGGTCCTCATAAGCACACTTTGCTCCTGCGAAGCATAAAATCCATAATTAGAGCCATTTTAATATCATTTAAACTTTCTAAGACAGTGAAGCATCACTAAGTTGGAGTATAAATATGCGCTAAACTACGTGAATCTAGCCTATTATCAACAATCAGTAAACATTAAAAAATATTCCTTAATCTGTTACGTAATCCAAAATCTTCCAGATTCCTTTATTTAAATCACTTGTTGTTCTTCTTGGTCAATTATTTTTGAAATAATTGGAATTTACCTGCTTTCTGAATTAGAGAAAAAAATATTAAATAATACAACCGAATAAACAAAGTATAGTAAATTAAAATTTTTAAATTAGGTAGCTTTCTAAATTCCAAAAGTATTAACAACATCCCAAAATTTTAATGAATTCGTTGCACCAAATGTAGGGAGACTTTGCAACTATTAGTGATTGAAGTTGAAGTTCCTCGGAGACTTTACATTATCTAATTCAATTTTGCTTTAATTAAATGCCTACACATTGTACATTCTTAAGTTAGTCGATCAAACTATATACTAACCAGACAATGACAAAATATATTTGAATATTACATGATGATATGCATATAATACACAATAAATAAATCCACTAAATTCTCGATGTGTATATGATTGAAACATAAATAAAATTTTAAACCAATTTTATTTATTACAAAAAGAGAAATGGGTGCATTGGTAATTAAATCATGAATAATTTGTATAGTCTAGTAACCTTAGCATTCACATCAATTGTAATTTTTAAAAATAGTGGACCAAGAAGAACAACAAGTGATTTAAATAAAAGGAATTTGGGAGATTTTGGATTATTTAACAAATGAAGGAGTATTTTTAAAAGTTTGCTGATTGTAGGGGTAAATTTGGCCTGATAATATAACGGTAGGGATAAATTTGACCCGATAGTATAGCAAAGGTTAAATGTAGACAATATATGAAAGTAAAGGGATATATTGGCCCTTTCCCCTTAAAAATATGATGCTAAGAAATAATCACGAATGGATTCTGAAATATCAATGTGGTAGGCTAGAAACCCGTATTTTAGTCATATTTTGCACTCTAATCACCGCATTTTACTTGGAGTTGAGCTTAAATAATAGTGATTTGCGCTTATTACGTGTTTTATACCTTGACGGAAATGATTATGAGCTATTAAGATAATTTGGAGCTAATTTGAACATGTTGGAGCTTTGAAGTCTGAGTAAAAGCCCAAGAAATTAAGTTGGGATCACGTTCGGGGGTCGAGGACCAAGTCTGGATGTCAAAAAACGAGAAATCAAACTCTGAGAAAATTGCACTACCGCGTCGCGCCATGCCTAGTGGGGCACGAGGCGCTAGTGCAAAATTCTTGCAGAGTGTAAAAAGCAGCTCTCTGAACTTTTCCACAAGCGCACGACGTGAGGCATCGCACCATGCGCCTTGCATGTGCAGTTTTTACAAATTATTTTTCCTACTTCGGCTTGAAAAGGATAGTTTCGTCTGGGCCCGTTCCTACATGATATAATAGACCAAAAACACGATTTTTAGATGACTTTTAACCTTGGAAGCTTTGGGAGAGCATGGGAGGGTACAAGACGCATGATTTTATCATCTTTCCATCAATTGAATGTAGGAGTTTGGATTGTAATGTTAGATTGATGTTTTCTCACTGTTTAATTATATTTTTGATGAATTACTCCATAATTATGGAATAGTTTACCTTAGGGTTTGACATGATTTGATAATTTGATTGTTGTTTATAGATTTGAATATTATTTAACTGCTTGAGTTCATTGGAGTAGCATTAATAAAATTGTGATTTTATTCTTTATAGTGTTTAATCGTAAGAGGGACATCTTATTTAATATTATTGCAGCGTATGCCTTAGTTTATTTTGGTGATTCTTTGAAGTAATCGAGAGAGGTTTTTGAGTTACCGTTTAAATTAAAATTGAGAAATATTCGCGAAAAGTTTCTCTTAGAACATTCCTACCAATAGATTCTTGCAGGTTCCACCACACTTCACATTAGTTTATTTGAAAGACTTAGATTTAACCGAGAGAGGAGTCCGAGGAAGTATAAGTTATCACCTATTGAATACGGGAGAAACGATAGAACCTCAAGAGTGAAATATAATAGTGTCATATCAAGGATAGCATCTTGCACCTATCATGTCAAAACCGTTATTGTTCGTCTTGATAATAACTCATTGCTTTACTCTCTAGTTTTCCGTGATCAATTATTTCTTGCTTTAATTTTAGTTCATAATTATCCCAACTAAAGTGTTAATCATCTTGAATAGCGTTAAATTAGAAATTATTTGAACATTATTTAAATTCAATCCATGTGAAAACGATAATTAAATTATATTATCTTTGACTAGCGAGCATCAATTTCGTGTTGTGTTTTACGCTCGTCCATCAACAACTTTATGAAAATTCAAACCAAATATGTTGTAGTAGTACTTAGGTATCCACCACATAGGTTTGACAAAATTTCTTATTTAAGAAAATTATTTTAGCCAAAAGTTTATAATGTATAGGAGTACATGTTTTTTTATTTACCAAAATATACGAGCTACCAATCCATTAAACTGTTCTAACTTTTAGTAAAATCCATTCATAACTTTGAAGGATAAGCTTTTATGTCATACTCTCATAAATTTTATATTGTAGTAAATTTTTTTGTCAAGTGACTTTGTTTTCAGTGCAGTAAGTATTTTGTGAGAAATCACTTAATTTTTTAAGAGAAGATGATCTCCTTAAACTTTTAAAATACTCAATTGCATCACATTAGTGTCATTTTTGAAAGAAGAATCTATATTTAAACTTTAATATGATTACACTTATTAAAAAAAAGAAAAAAAAAGGAGATGACCAAAGTGGCATCCGGAATAGGAAAAGAGACTTGAAAAATCAACCAAAGACAAACAAGGAAAACTACGCAAATCCAAAGGCGGACTTGTCCAAGTTTTGTCAAACCCCTTACACACGCCCTTTAACGATCCTTTGGTACGAGGTATAAGTTATTCTGAGATTAAAATTAGTATCGAGATAATCTATATTTGTAGATGATGGGATAATTCGTGCCCTTGTACTATTTTATTAAAAATTATGTAATTATCATTTTTAATGTAACATATAAAACAGTGAATAAAAAATAATATCAGCGTAACTTATCTCGGACAAACATATTCAAACAAAACCTTAACGTGTCCTTGGCCACCCAAATCTAGTAATCCATGTTTTTGTACTACTACTAATTACTAACGTCTGTTCCTTTTTAAAGTAAACCGCGTGCATTTGCTTTGGGTCTATTATTCCTCTGCACCAAAAGCATCCAATCCAAATTGACTCACACCCTTTACAGTTTCTTTGTCATAATTCAGTCTCCAACAACCATCAGACTTGTTGGTTTTGTTGGAATCCCAGTTTCCTCCTTTGATACCTGCTATGTCAGCTCATTAGGTATGCTTTTCTTCATCTTCATTTTCTTTGCTTGTGAATTGATGGGGTTCAGTTCAGGGGAAAAAGATCCTTACTTTCGTGTTTTTGCTAGATGCGCGAACTGGGGTTTTAAAGTACTTTGATTTTGTTATGGCAACCAGTAGAGGGAGTAGAATGAAAAGAATCGCGTGATCTAGTCTTTTACCGTTATTTTCGGAGTGCACGCTCTCTTGAAAACTGAATTTATTGGTTTCTGTCTAATAAAAGAAAGCAAAGAAGACAGTACTGAAACTGTCTCCTATCGAGATAAGAATGAAGGATTATTGTAATTTGTTAGGCTAAGTAGAAGTTCTGAGTCTTTGTCAGCACATGGAAACTTGATGGTGCATTTTGGCCCCTGTGTTGGAGCTACAAGGTTTTGTTAAATAGGCTATTGTGATTTTATGTAGCCAAACTAGTGGACTCATTGTGGTCTTACACTGTTAGATGCCATCAAATAAGTTAGAATTTGACCACCGAGCAATGTATCTGATACGAAGCCAAATGGGGAAGAAGAGACAGATAATTCTTCAGGGGCTATGGTTTATCTTACCTGATTCTTTTTGTCCTTATTTATTTTCATAGATATGTGCTTTTATTTTAATTTACTTCATAATCCTAAGTGAATGGATTTGCTGAAATTTCGGGTTTTCCCCAAAGCAAAGAGTAGGAAATAGAAGGGATAGGTGTGTGGAGCAATTTGTCTTCAGCTGATGCTCCCATACACTTACCCAGTTCAATTGACAATGTGTAATTTTCTTCCTACTGTCAATGTGAACAATATATCAGGGGGGAGGGTACTCTCCTGCTGATGCTCGGCGCTCTCTACTTACCAAATTTTATTGACATTGTGTAATCTTTCTTCCTTCAGCTAGTATGAATAATATCATATTTTCTGCTAAGTTTAATTTTCTCATTCCTTACTTTAATACTTAATTTGGAGATTGATTGGAGAAGGTGCATTATTCACTTCAGAATGTATATTTACATTTGATATGACAGCTAAGCTCCATCCCAGTCTCGCAACATGGTCAAGTTTCTTGCTTTTGGGAAAAGATTGAAGAATGGTTCATAAAGCTGATTTAGTTATTATTGGCATCTGTGTCGGTGTGGCTTTTGGAATTCTCATTGCATCACTTGTGTTTTTTGGAATTCGGTGGTACAAAAGACGTGCTCGTCTTCAGCGCCAAGCAAATGAGCGATGTGTAGCAACTCTTCCGATACGGACAAATGGACTCAATACAAGCGTTAATTTTAGTGCATCTCTATCGAGTTCTGTTGCTATTAAGACATCAGGATTTCCGGCCACAAATTCGCAGCCCAGTTGGTGGAGTCACCCTAGTAAAGATCACTTTGCTTCAGCATCTGGAATACCAAGATACTCTTACAAGTATGTAATCTACAGCTCTAAAGTATATTCTCTGTAGTGGGGAAATTACCTTGTACGTTCAACAGGTTTTCATGTTATTGTATTCTGAATAGTAACTAATGGAAACTCATCCATCATGGTTCATCATGGATTTTTTTTTACTTCGCTCTGTGAAAATAAGCTTTTTACTGGTTACATTTGTCTCTGTGAATTGCCCATTAAATTCTTAACAACTGCCAACTGCTCGAGCCTGATCTTTTGTGGGACTCCAGGGACATTCAGAAAGCTACTCAAAACTTTACAACCATACTGGGTCAGGGGTCTTTCGGCCCAGTATACAAAGCTACAATGCCTGCTGGTGGAGTGGTTGCTGTGAAAGTTCTTGCTACGGACTCTAAACAAGGAGAAAAGGAGTTCTT
Source organism: Nicotiana undulata (assembly GCA_005239495.1). Taxonomy (NCBI): domain Eukaryota; kingdom Viridiplantae; phylum Streptophyta; class Magnoliopsida; order Solanales; family Solanaceae; genus Nicotiana; species Nicotiana undulata. The sequence goes on along the minus strand of ML264079.1, from coordinate 58,121 downwards.
TACAGAGGTGTGGATTGCTTGTTAACTTTTTCCCATGAATATAACACTACTGTGGCTTCCATGTTAAAAGTTCCCTTTTATTTTTGAGGTTTTCCTGCATTTAACATGCAAATGTTGTTTGCATAAATCATGAATTTTGTCCGAGGTATACAATATTTCACATTAGATGCATAAGGGTACAGAAAAGTGGTTTATCGAACTCATGGGTTACTCATTGTCATAGAACTTTGGGTTGGATACCTAGATTCTCTTACATGCATTGAGCTAGCTAACCGTTTGTAAATATATTCCTCATGTGTGAATTCAATCGTTTAATTCATGTGTAGACCCTTAAATTGGGTTGTATGTACGGGAGGGTATTTTAAAAATGCAATGCCTACGTCAGGTGTAGAGGACATTCAAGACGGTTATAAAGATTCAGGGTTAATCTACTCATTATCTAACCTACCCATTATCTTAAGGTTTTGGATTAGACACTCAATTTAGGTTCGCAAGTGTTGATGAACTATATAAAATTTGTACATTGGTCCTGAAAAATAGGTTTATCTATCTTGCCGAGGGTCTATTGGAAACAACCTCTCTACCTGCATTAGGCAGGGGTAAGGTCTGCGTACAACCTACCCTCCCCAGACCCCACATGCTGGGATCAAACTGGGATTGTTGTTGTTGTATTCTATTATCTTGGCCCCTCTAAGAATTTAGTTCTGCATCTGCCACCTTATTTTGGGATAAAAAGTGGTATCTCAAATGAACCTTTTATCTCGTAAGGCAAAGATGATGTGACCTCACTTTAATGTAATGGATTTACTTGGGACATCTTTAGGCAAAGTTCCTATTTACATAAGGTAAGAAAAAGGCCACAAAATAAAATAAAATTATATATATATATATATATATATATATATATATATATATATATATATATATATATATAGGTTCTGAAAGTCTTTTAGAGGTTCTTCTAAGCGTATTGATTTCCAACTCTCAGATAGTACAATAATGCATCTTTACACTCCTCTATTTGTATTTTTCATGAATGTGATTGTTCTGGATCAAGTTTTGATTTAGATTGGTGTTTGTGCAGGTAACACTTCTAGGTAGGCTTCATCATCGGAATTTGGTGAATTTGGTTGGCTATTGTGTGGATAAAGGACATCGCATGTTAATCTATGAATTCATGAGTAATGGAAGTTTGGCAAACCTTTTATACAGTAAGTGTATTACTCCCTTTTGTTGATAATATTACTTTTAATGGAGATAACTATTGATCGGAAACTTCTAGATGTTTTACTCTTCCTAGTTTCCCGCAGGCATATTTGTCATACAAGATTGTTTTCCAAGGCAGCTAAACTTTGAGGTGTAATTATCATTTGCTGAATAAGAGATATTTTTATTACTGGATAATTCTAAAGGATTCACTTATACTGAACCAAGAAGGTGTTTGCAAAGGTGTGATTTTGATAGATAAATCAAGTAAGCAAAAGATATAAAAGAGAACTTTGAATCTCGTCAACGAATTCTCATTGCCTTAAAAAATGTCCTATTTCTTTCTCTTCCTTCATATTAACCATAATAAGAAGGGCAGGCTTTAGAGCTTTTTTTCCCCCTAGCTATCATATTAATTACTTAACCTCCAACTTACCATCATTTATGCCGCCACTATCAAGAGTTATATCCATCCATGTATATGTTGTACAAACTCAAATTTTTTGCAACTGAACTGCCAATTCCCATTGGATCATCACTTAAAAGGATAGTAATCTGGAGTGGATGGTCAGTAAGCAGAAAAGAATCCGAATGTTAATTGTCTGTATAGTTATACGTTCAATGGAGCTTCTTGTTCTCCTTCTGTGTGGTTTCTTTATTTTTAAGCTTTTGTCGACTAAGAAGAGGTGATGAAATTTCTTCATTCTGCACATGTTCAGGTGAGGAAGACACCTTGAGTTGGGAAGATCGGTTGCAAATAGCCCTTGATGTTTCACATGGCGTTGAGTATCTTCATGACGGGGTAGACTTGCTAACCAATTTGCTTGTATTTTCCATGGTCACAAAACTAGTTACTTATTCTTTGTTCACATTTCTTCCAACAGGCGGTTCCCCCTGTGATACATCGTGATTTGAAGTCTGCCAATATATTGCTAGATCATTCTATGAGAGCTAAGGTCAGTGGATCACGCGTTTATATTATGCTAATAGCAAATTAGTTGACAAATGCAGACATAATTTGCTGCTATTGATGTCACTAATAAGTTACTTCCTCTACATATAGGCTGATGTCATTGTCTTTTCGAATATTTACCTCTCCCTTTATAACTAGGTTGCTGATTTTGGGCTGTCAAAAGAAGAGGTATATGATGGCCGCAACTCAGGCCTTAAAGGTACATATGGCTACATCGATCCAGTGTATATATCCACAAGCAAGTTTACAACAAGGAGTGACATTTATAGCTTTGGCATTATCCTTTTTGAACTAATCACCGCTATTCATCCACATCAGAACTTAATGGAATACGTAAATCTTGTAAGTTTCCATACCATCCCAACACAAACACTTCCCTTTTATGTTTTCGGATGCAAATTTTGCATTCTTATACGTGTTCTTGACTTAGAAGGGGAGCCTTGGCGTAACTGGTAAAGTTGTTGCCATGTGACCTGGAGGTCATGGGTTCAAGTCGTGGAAATAGCCTCTTGTAGAATGCAGGGTAAGGCTGCATACAATAGACCCTTGTGGTCCGGCCCTTCCCCGGACCCCGCGCATAGCGGGAGCTTAGTGCACCGGGCTGCCCTTTTTTTTTTAAATACTTGTTCTTGACTTCTTTATCTACCAAGGCGGCTATGAGCTCAGATGGGGTTGACGAGATCCTTGACAAGAAGCTTGTTGGGACATGTAGTCTAGAGCAAGTGAGGAGTCTTGCTGCAATTGCTCACAAATGCATACACAGGACTCCTAAAAAGCGTCCTTCCATGGGCGAAATTTCGCATGCAATACTGAGAATAAGACAGAGGCACCTTGTCAAAGAAGATACCATGTCCTTTACAGGATACGACAGTTCAAGAATGGCAAGTAGGATAGAAAACCAGCAGGTTGAATTAAGAAACATGGCCAGCATAAATGAGAGAGAAGCTGAATGACCGTTCATTCACAACCATGAGCACTTTGTCTTTTGTTCCTTGTTTCAACGCTTGAGCTTATTTTTGCAGCATAAAAGATATAGGAAAGTCACCAAAGCATAATGCAACAAATTGGCATGGAATTGTGTTTTTGGATATGATTTAGATTATATACACTTACAATGTAAAGATTTTTAATACCATTTACTTAATTTAACAAATCGTAACATGTTTCTTTCTTTCCACATCAGTAGTTCATGCTTGTTATGGTATTGTAAGCTTCATTACTGGCAGCATTTGCACTTCCACTAGGATGGACATTGTCGCAGACATGCTTGTTATTAACCTGTATTACTATAATATATGTTATGAAACAATAAATTTCCTGTAACAAAAAACAGAAACAGGAAAAACAGTAGTAAAGCAGAAATGTAAATAATCAGAATCAGAATCTAAAAAATATATTTCAGAATAAAATCAAGCCCACTGAATGCCCAGTTTGTTATTTCCCTCAAGTACCCGAGGTGTTAGAATATTATCCTCCCAGGATAGAACAATTTAACTCACCTGAGTATCGGTACCAAAAATGTCGGTGAACAACGAATCACTTAATGATTGTAAATCACACTGAATTTATTTGTGCAGAAGGAGTAGAAGTTCAGAAAATTTTGTAACAAAAAATTATGGGATCAAGGCAAATTTATAGCCATTTGCTGGCACTGTTTCTGAAAAGCTTGCAACCTTTCAGAAACAACAATAGTTGTTGGAACAGGTGGGAACAATCATAATATTTCGGGAAAAGAATTTAAAATAATCCAAGAAAGAAACAGACTGAATCACGTCGCGCGGGTCTTGGGTTGTTCCTGGTTGACTTTTCGATAATTAATTAAATAATTGAAAGAAATTTTGTCCATAAAGATTAATCAATCAATCTTTGAACCCGAAGTTGAGCGAGCGACGATGACGACAACGCGAGACTTACCTTCTTTCCAACTCATTTAACACCAAGGGAAATGCTTTCTCAATATAAGCACATTCCTTTTTCTTTCCACCACCAATGAGGGACAATTGCTCTTTTCAAAGCATAAGGAAGCTCACTTTCCCTTCATATTTCTTCCCTCCATTTCCCATTCACCAACCTTCAATCCCAACAATCCCCACATGAATGAGGATTGGCTATAAAACAAAGGAATGCATGGACGTATGTGTGATTTACATGCAAGGATTAATTGCATCTGGGTAAGTAGTTTTTCCTTTGAACTTTTCGTAGTGAACTTATATCGGATATACTCGGTCAATCGGTAGATTTGATATCTTTTAACCATCGAGCTTTGTTGTATACCTAGACAACATAAGTCACACAACCAACCCTTAACCATCTGTGGTTCTCACAGTTGTGTTTGTTTCAGCCATGAACAGAACCTGGTTTCATGAGTGCTTAGAGAGTGGGCCTTTACTTTCATTCCCCTTGAAGCGGCTTACACTTCACACTCACATAGGTGATCTCTAAACGTGTAGTCCTAAAAACACACTGTCTGGTCATTTCCTGCCGGACTTAGCAAATCATTAAGGAGCTTTAAACTTTATTGACTCATCAAAAAGCCTTAATGCTTTCCCCTGATTTCTGAACATTGTCTTCATCACGAGAACGGGTTGAGTTATTCGACAATGTTGAACCGTCATTCATAACTTTGTTTGATCTCTTTGAACCTAGCTCTTGGGATTTCCAGTATGCTAGGTAGAGTTATCGCCATGATGACTTGTCCTAGGACTTAACCCCATTCCCTTCGATGATCTTTCAACTGCCTCTCTAGATAGGCCTTTTGTAAGTGGATCCGATACGTTATCTCTTGACTTCACGTAGTCAATCGTGATAAAATCACTAGAGAGTAGTTGTCTAACGATATTGTGTCTTTGTCATATGTGACGGGATTTTCCGTTATAAATAACGCTCCCTGCTCTACCTATTGCCGCTTGACTATCACAATGTATACATATAGGTGACAAAGGTTTGGACCAAAATGGAATGTCTTCCAAGAAATTCTGGAGCTATTCAGCTTCTTCACCGGCCTTGACTAAAGCTAAGATTCATATTCCATTGTAGAACGGGTGATGCACGTTTGTTTGGATGATTTCCAAGACAGTGCTCCACCCCCAATTGTGAAAACATATCCACTCGTGAATTTAACTTCAGATGATCCGGTAATCCAATTTGCATCGCTATATCCCTCATCTCGGAGGGATATTTTTTATAATGCTGAGCATGGTCTAGAATATGTTTTAGATGTCCCAAAACTCGTTTTATTATCATTCAATGTATTTTATTGGGATTACTTGTAAAACGACTCATTTTGCTAATAGCACATGCTATATATGGTCACGTACAATTCATCAAGATATACATCAAACTTCCCAATACTCTTGAATAGTCCAGTTGTGATTCACTTTCACCTTCATTCTTGTGAAGTGCAAAACTCACGTCAATTGGAGTCTTGGCAATCTTGAATCCAAATACTTGAACTTGTCAAGTGCTTTTTCAATGTAGTGAGACTGTGATAATGCTAGACCTTGTGGAGTCTTGTGAATTCTGATTCCTAAGATCACATCAGCAACTCCTAAGTCTTTTGTGCCGAACTTTTTAGGCAACATGCGCTTAGTAGCATTTATATATGTCATATCTTTGCTCATTATCAACATGTCATCCACATATAAACAAACAATGGCTTCGTGACCTGGAGTGTTTTTAATGTAAACACATTTGTCACATTCGTTTATCAACATTGTTTGGTCAAATTTAGCATCCCATTGTTTGGGTGATTGTTTAAGTTCATAAAGTGACTTAACAAGTTTGTACACTTTCTTTTCTTTACCTGTAACTACAAAACCTTCAGGATGTTCCATATAAATTCTTCCTCCAACTCTCTATTTAAGGAAGTTGTTTTAACATCCATTTGATGGATTTTAAGACCATACACGACCGACTGTCCACTAACACCCTAATAGATGTTATCCTCGTTACTGGCGAGTAAGTGTCAAAGTAATTGAGGCCTTCCTTTTATCTATATCCTTTGACAACAAGTCATGCCTTATATTTGTCAATAGTGCGATCAACTTTCATTTTCTTCTTAAAGATCCATTTCAAACCTAAAGGCTTATTTCCTTGAGGAAGATCAACCAATTCCTATGTATGATTATCCAAAATTAATTGAATTTCACTATTGACTGCCTCTTTCCAAAATGATGAATCAGAAGATATGTAGTTGCTTTGAAAGTTTGGGGCTCATTTTCAAGCAGGAATGTCACGAAATCTGGTCCAAAGGAAGTAGATGTTCTTTGACGTTTGCTACGCCTTCAATCCTCTTCACTTGGAGTATTTTTCTTTGGTTCTTCCCGTGGTCGTTTAGATCTTTTACTTGACGTCTCGCATCCAATTTTATAAGAATAAATATTTTCAAATAATTCTGCATTATCTGATTCAATTACTTTATAACATGAATTTTGAGATTATCAGATTTATGAACAAAAAACTGACATACTTTTTAACATATCCAATGAAAAGACAATCAACAGTTTTTGGCCTGACTTTTACCCTTTTGGATAAAGGTACTTGTACCTTTGCTAAACACCCACACACTTAGAAATAATTCAAGTTGGGTTTTCTTCCTTTCTATTTTTCATATGGAATAGATTGTGTTTTGTTGTGGGGCACTCTATTGAGTATTCAGTTAGCTGTAAAGATAGCTTCCCCCAACAAACTCTGCGGTAAGCCGGAACTTACTAAAAATGCATTCATTATTTTTTTTAATGTCCGATTTTTTCTTTACGCAATTCCATTAGATTGAGGTGTGTAGGGGCTAGTAATTTGATGGAATTCCATATTCCGAACATATTTCTGCAAAAGGGGTTTCGTATCCTATCACTTTTAATCATTTTAATCTTTTTATTTAATTGATTATCCACTTCATTCTTATATTGCTTAAATGCTTCAATTGCTTCATCCTTACTATTAAGCTAATAAACATAATAATATCGAGTGCAACCATCAATAAAAGTTATAAAAAGACTTTTTTCCACCACAAGATGGTGTTGACTTCATATCACAAATATCAATATGAATTAAGTCTAAAGGATTTGAATTCCTTTCAAAAGACTTATAAGGAAGTTTGACATGCTTAGATTCAAAACATATTTGATATTTTGATTTAGGCAATACTTCTAAATTAATTAACTTCCGCAAGGTTTTGTAATTGACATATCCTAAACGAACATGCTATAAATTATTTTGGCTCCAATAAATAAGGAGAAGCTGAAATTTTATTAATAATGTCAACAACCATTACATTGAGTTTGTAAAGGTCCTCTGCGAGGTATCCCTTTCAAACATACATATCATTTTTTCTTGTAAAAACTTTGTCAGATACAAATACACATTTGAATCAATTTTTAACAAATAGAGAAGTCGAAACCAAAAAAAATTCTAATAGTAGGAACATGAAAAACGATGTTGAGCGTCAACACTGTCGCGCCCCCTTTTTCTCGCGAAATCGGGTTTTGACATTTGACAACTCCTTTTGAGAGTAGGGAAAAGGAATTGGTTGTTAGAGTCACCATCTAACGGATTAAGGTGCGTTAGGGCACCTATAGCAAATAACTCAGATTATGCCAGTTTGCATCATCAGAGATCGGGTAAGGGCTCAAATTACCTTGAGGGGACGGTGTTAGGCACCCCTCGAGGTCCACAACGGTGGATCCCGACCGAACTTGAATTATGTGAATTAGTCTAAGAAAAGTGAAGAGCATATTTAATAGGGATGGGGGTCCTAAATTTTTTAGCCTATAGGATCACCCCGTGCAACATAAATAATACTTCGTAACTCCCCCAAGGAGGGGGTGTTACTCATATTATTCAACGGGCACAGACTATCATCTTCTGCTACCCGGTTACTATCTTTGAGTTTTTACCTAAAACGATGTAGTTGATTCTAACTCGTGTCCTATGCGTGCACTACCCATCCCTTACCTATGGTCCTGGAGGCAGTGAGACCTCTGTTTAGGATAGTTCTAGACTCGACCGGAGTTGATCAAAATTGTAAAATACTAGGCGATATGCAAACCAGTTAGGACTTTTCAAATAAAGACAGGTATGTGCTCAAATTAACCTCCACATATAAACAGCACGCAACTAATTAGTAGGTTCTATTAATCGTAGAGTCCTATAGGCAGGATATCTATGTGATGCTGAACAAGCATGCAGTCGTATATAGAATCAATTTCTTAACGCGAGTATTAGGATCTACATGTATATTTGCCTACCGATTTTAGCTTAGCGCGGTATCTGGGCGTCTCATACAATAGTGAATAATAGCAAATCACAAGAACATGTCCGGAATTATTTATTTAATCCTATAGGCATGTTGTCTAGGTGATTGATAGTGATAATTAAAGAACCATATTCAGAATTAGTTAATAGAATCCTATAGGCATGATTTCTATAGTTGAACTGATTTTAACCCTATAAGTGTGATTCTACGAGTGAACTGCTTTTAATCCTATAGGCATGTTTTCTACCATTTAGTATATAAGCAGGAATTTACACACATTGGGACAGAAAACAATTAAGCCAAGTATTGATCCTATAGGCATGGTTGCTAACACACAATTACTGGGCAAATTGATACACCTAAAGGCAGGATTTCTAACAGCTCACAACGTTAGTCTTATAAGCAGTATTTCTAGCATGTAAACATAATATAGAACCTATACAATTTCAACAACATAATATGGAACTTATAAGCAGAACCAACATCCCAAATAGAGACCCTATAGGCAAGATTTCTACCTGACTTTGCAAATGAAAATAAGAAACCCTTTCCAATTGAACTAAATACCCTCGAATTGTTATTACAAAATTATTACAGACCAGGTTAATGAATGAATTACAAAAGATAAAGTAAATCTATAGAGAGCCTTCAACATGACCAAATTCACCTGGACAACCCAGGCCTTCAACCCATAACAGCTCAAAGGCTCATTTTTACAGATACACAATAGTCAGTGGTGAATGATTCACCCATAGCACACAGAACCCAAATCTCTAGTGTGTCAAAGTTCCCAAGGGTTTCAAGAACCCAGGGCAATGCTCACACTAAAGAACAAATACTCAGAAACATTTCAAAGGAGATTAGAAACCAAACCCAAGTGTGTTAGAGTTCACAAGGGTATCACATGGACCCCCAGCAGTGCTCACACTGGGGAGGTTAAGGATAGAACCTAAAGGACCTAAGAATGGGGATTCAGGATAGCATAAGCACATAAAAAGGAGACAATGGCTAAGGGGTGGATTTTGAAAAGACATACTTAATTTTAGGAAGCTAACATAACAGAGTTCAAAACACAAAATAGTAGACAACAAGATTTGAACACATAGGCAGAATTACATTGAAGGATCTAAGAAAACAAATTGGCAAGGTTTTTTCATGCTCAAATGCATAGTACTTAATAGATTAAGGTCTGAAAGGTCTAGTTAGGCTAAGTGTACATGCTAGTATTAAGGACAAGCTCACAAACAATATTTAGACATGGTATGAAAGCAAAAGGTCAAACAATCATATGGAATCGAAATGAATTAAAGACATGCTAAAGGAAAATTTATCAGGGGTACATGAGTGACACAAAAGGGCTTAACACTGATCAAGCATAATAAGACAAACTTTGTAAAGATTCAGAATAGGTGAACTAATAAGTATTCTAGTATTTCCCTAAGAGACTACTAAATATTCAGGGCAAGTGCAGAACTAACAAAGTTGTATACATGAAGCAATTAATCTAACACCTAAGAGGATTCATATTATTCAAAACAAATAGTCTCAAAACTAACAATATTAATTAGAGACCTAAAGAGACTCATATAAACATGAAATTGACAGAATCATGCTCAAAAGGCAAATTTTAAACGCACTGGATCATAGACACAGGTCACAAATGCATAAGAATAAAATGGCAAACGTACAGTGACTCACCAGTTAGGCGAGAAGTGCAAGAAAAGAACAAAACCACAGTGTTCTGAATCAATAATGAGAAGCAAAGCCTAGAACTTAATGGCCTTGGCTTTCAACCGGCCAAGACCACAATGCAAAATAAGAATAATAACATAATAGAGTTTAAGACTAGTGAGTTTAATGATTTTTGAGTCTGTCTGGGGAAGAAAGGAAAAGGGTTTAAATAGCCTTAAACTAGGGCATGCAAATATGGAAACAATCAATCATATTGTTTAAGGGAAAGTTCGGAATACTATTAAGGCAAGTCGATAATCAAACAGGTTTAACTAAAGCAAGTAACAACAAAATCAATAAAATGAAAAACAGAATAATAATCGAAACCCTAAAATGGAGTTAGTCGGAATGCACCTAGACAGATACTGAGAAAGAAATAAAAAATACAATAATCTTTAACAGTTTTGAACCCTAATATAGGGCCAATAATTTAGGCAAACAACATCATGAAAAATATAAGGCAAATATACGGAAAGTCAAAATAATCAACCAAAACAGATCTTAGCCAGATCTGAGCCCTTATTTTAGGCAAAATAAATTAGGCAACCCTTTTTAACGAAAAATCACAAAACAGACATACGAGAACATAAAAAGGTTTTTTAAACAAAAATGATAAAAAAATATAAACAGATCTGTAAAAGATCTAAACCCTAATATTTAGGGTAAATGAGAACAGAGAAAATCTCAGAGATTCGTACATAGAGAGAGGTAAGACGAACATAGATGAGAAAAGGGGAGGATTCGAACCAGATTTGGTCCGAAAATGGAGATATTAGCTTGCCATGTTAGGCAAGCTACTAAAGAATACCATAATCGAGTAGCCAGTAGTAATATGGAACCAATAAGGCAAGGAAATCCTCGAGGGATTTCATATCCAGTGAGAATCGGAGGGGGTGACAAAGACTTATGGTTTATGAGGGTGAGAAGTGACTTGAGAGGATTCAATGACGGCGGGTGAGAGGGAATGGGGGAAATTAGGGTTAGGGGCTAATATTATGTCACGACCCCAAATCCTAACAGGTCATAATCGCGCCTATCGTGGAACTAGGCTAGCCAACCATCACATAACTACACATTTGTTTAATATAATTTCTCAATATCATTAAATACCAGCATAATAAGTATAAAAATTTTCTAAGTCTTTAACAAAGCATAATAAGATCCGACAGTCTAAACAAATCCCCCAGGACTGGAGTCAACCAATCACGAGCATCTAAGAATAAATCTAACACTGCTAATGTCATAAATAATGTCTCGGAATAAAATAGTAATACTAACGAAGGAAGGGAAATGGAGAAGTGAGGTTATCAAATCCCAAGGGATTAAAAGAGATCGGCACTAGGCCCCAAACATGGCTTACATCCCAAATATATCAAATCCTAGTAATACTGTAAAACATATGCTTAAAAAGCGGTTTCGCAACTCAATAGTTGCCTAAAAAGGAACATTTTTCCAAATTTCCAATTCGTGCAAGCCCCACACTCGTCATCCAGTGTGTGCATCACTCCAAATCCATGAAAGGATGTAAAGTCCGGGGTTTCATACCCTCAGGACAAGATTTAAAGACATTACTTACTTCTAACTAGCCCGAAAGCTACTCCGCAATACGCTTGCCTCTCGAATCAACTTCCGAGTGCTCCAAATCTACAAGTTCATATGTTCACATCAAATTATGTTAAGAAAATGAATTCCAATTGAAAAGCATCAATTTTAGCACAAAACCCGAAATTAGCCAAAACCTGACCCCCCGGGCCCGCGTCTCGGAACTCGACAAACTTTATACCAAAATGATCCTCATCAATTCACGAGTCCGTACATATAAATAACTCTGAAATCGGAGTCCGTTTGACCCCTCAAATCATCCCTAAAAGGTCTCATAATCACAAGCCCTAATTTCACCCTTTTCTACTGATTTTTCCCAATTAAACAATGTTAATTTGGTCCTTAATCACATATAATCGAGTTATGGGGTCCAAAATCCTTACCTCAATGAAGAACAATTGTTTTCCCTCTTCTAAATCGCTCAAAAAGCTCAATTCCCGTTCAAAAATGGTGGAAAAGTGGGCAAAGGTCGTGGATGGGTTTAATTTATATTGCCCATGCTTTTCTTCTCTGCGATCGCGGAACTACTCACGCGATCGCGAAGAGCAAACCCACTGACCCTCAAAAAGACTCTACGCGACCACAACATATTCCACGCGATCACGATTCTCAAACTCCCTGCCCTATGCGATCGCAACCAGCTCTATGCGATCGCATAGAGCAAATTTTATCACCTCCTGCCACCCCAAGATCTTCTACGCGATTGCAAATGGACCTACGTGATCGCATTGCTCAGCCTGCCAAACTATGCGATCGCAGACACACTTACGCTCGCATAGAACAACTTCACTTGCCTCCCACTTTACTCTACGCGATCGCGATGAAGGAACTTCAGGTGCCAAAACACCAGAAAAACCAGCAATATTTCCAAGTCCAAATGTTCTCGTTTGAGCATCCGAAATACACCCGAGGACCACGAGACCTCAACCAAACCTACCAACATATCCCATAACATCATTCAAACTTATTCGAGCCCTTGAAACACCAAAAATAACATCAAAACACCAAAATCACATCGAATTCAAACCTAAGAACTTTGAAATTTCTAAATTCCACCAACGATGCCGAAACTATCCAAAACACCTCCGATTGACCTGAAATTTTGCGCACATATCCAACATGACATTACGAACCTGTTCCAACTTCCGGAATTCCATTTCGACCCCGATAGCCTATTTTCCAATGCCGGCCGAAAATCACCAAAAACTAACTTTCGCCAATTCAAGCCTTATTCTACACCGGACATCACAAAAATATTCTGAACACACTCCTAAGTCCCAAATCACCTAACGAAGCTATCCGAGCAATAAAATCCGCATTCCTAGGTCGTTTACCAATAAGTCAACTCTCAGTTGACTTTTCCAACTATAAAGCTATCTTTAGAGACTAAGTGTCTCAATTCTCACTACAACCATTCTGAACCCGAGCCAACCGACTCTAACACATCCTAACACAGTATAACCAACATATGACAAAGCAAAAACAGTAATAATAATGCAGGTTTTACGTAACGACCGACCGGGTCATTACATATTCGAAGGGTAGGTTAACAAGGGGTCGTTGATCTCAGAAGATCAACAGCTAGGATTAATAATGGGAGTGGGGCAGTTGGTTGAATGGGTCGCGACCGGATTAGAATAATTGGGTCTTTGGTTTTGGGCTGTGGTTATTGGGTTAGGCATTTTAGGTGTTGGGGTGGGTAATTTGGGTAGCCTAGGTCCGGAAATAGAAAGAATTTTAGGGCTATTAGTTAAATACTCGTTTTTAATTAATAAGATAATTCGTAAAAATGATAGATAAAATAGTAAAAATATTATTTATGCATAAAAATAATTAATGACAATTATTTAACACTATGAAAATATAAAAAGTTATTTTGCATAAATAAAGCAATTATAAGCACGTATAGGCTATTATTGCAAGTGTGCAATTTTAACCTTAAAAATGCAAATGTAATTATAATAAATGCATCCAGAAATAGTTAGAACCTAGTATGGATATAAATGAAGAAGTTTAGATGATAAAATCATTATAAAATTATTTGTGATGCAATTAATGATTATTTATCTAATAAAATATGGGAATAAATTGATTTAAAAATCTCTACAATTATAGAAAAATTAGGAAATATACTTGATAATGTACATGAACTATTTTGAAAGTATATATGTATATTTGAAATAAATGAGGGAAAATTGGGTACAAACAACTGCCCCTCTTTACTCGGGAAGGATGAAAGAGTTGTCGAGTAAAGAAATGATGATCGATTTTGACCGAATGGGGTGATTTGAATGATATAGGCCACACTCTGGCTTCTAAGCTGCCTACATATCCCTGGTCTTACAGGAATCATGTCGTGTGTAGTTCTGGATCCAACGGTGGAATAAGCCGATGGAGTTATTGTAAGAACGGACAATATATACTGGACTGGACAATATTGAGATTGTGAACGGATGTATATGGGTACGGTTATGGATACTCGAACGGTTATCATATGGGAATGGGTAACGGACGACGGTTGGTTACGCTTGAAATAATTTGAAGGATATGAACGTTGCATGAAAACCGGAGCGAAGATTGCTCCCGTTAGGATAACGATTACCTTTCGGATCGCCTGCAAACTTAAAACACAATATGTGCATATAGATTTTCGTAAATTTGAACATGATGCCAATTCCCTTTGGACCATGAATATTGTCTTTGGACAGTGAGGATGAAGTCCTTAGACCATGATGTCCCCGGCCATGAATTGTACGGTAAGGGATTCGCAGGCCATGAAATGATGTTCTCGGCTATGAATATGGTGCCTCCGAACCATGATGCCTAATAATGATGCGCAAGATTGAGAGATCCTCAGGCCATGGCATGGTGTCTTCTGGCTATGAGGATGATGCCTTCAGACTATGACGCCTTCGGACAAGTTGGCTATATATCAGCCCATGAGGTGCAGAGACATGATGCTAGAGATAATAACAAGACAGAGCTTAGTCTTGTGTAGAGTTGTGGGAATAGCTCAGCCCCGAGAGAAGAGAATTATGCAAGGTTTAGAATAGAGCAACATTTATGCAAAGAGAGACAGTGCTTAGTCTCATGCAAGGATCGAGACAGTGTTTAGTCTCATACAAATGTAGGGAAGGAAATGATTAGCCTTATTCAAATATGGAGGCAGGGCTTAGACTCATGTAAGGGTCGAGACATTGCTTTGTCTCATACAGGGAGAAGGCAGTGCTTAGCCTTATGCAAATAGGGAGGCAGGGCTTAACCTCATGCAGAATTGAGATGGGGCTTAGTCTCATGCAAATAGAAGGAAATGATTAGCCTTATACAAATGTAGGGAAGATAATGGTTAGCCTTATGCAAATATGGAGGCAGGGCTTAACCTCATGCAAGGGTCGAGACATTGCTTAGTCTCATGCAGGGAGAAGGCAGTTCTTAGCCTTATGAAAATGTTGGGAAGGCAATGCTTAGACTTATGGATAAAGAGGCAGGGCTTAGCCTCATGCAATAATTGAGACAGGGCTTAGTCTCATGCAAAGAGAAGGTGATGTTTAGACTTATGTAGATAGAGAGGCAGGGCTTAGCCTCATGCAAGAATTGAGATAGAGCTTAGTCTCATGCAAAGAGAAGGCAATGCTTAGCGTTATGCAAATAGAGAGGCAGAGCTTAGCCTCGTGCAAGAATTGAGACATGGATTAGTCTCATGCAAAGAGAAGGCAGTGCTTAGCGTTATGCAAATAGAGAGGCAGAGCTTAGCCTCGTGCAAGAATTGAGACATGGATTAGTCTCATGCAAAGAGAAGGCAGTGCTTAGCGTTATGCAAATAGAGAGGCAGAGCTTAGCCTCGTGCAAGAATTGAGACATGGATTAGTCTCATGCAAAGAGAAGGCAGTGCTTAGCGTTATGCAAATAGAGAGGCAGAGCTTAGCCTCGTGCAAGAATTGAGACATGGATTAGTCTCATGCAAATGTAAGAGTAAGAAAGAAGTATTCTTAGCTGGGAATATGTTTATGCATGGCTATTCTGTTGTTGTGACGATGCTTATGGTGATGACCTATTCCTGCATCAAAAGAAAATTTGTGAACTTTGCGGGGGAGGTTGGTTCGTCATTTTGTCTGCTTACTTTGCTCCACTCTGCCTGAGGGTCTTGTTCAAATCATCATGGGTAGCATTTGGCTAAAAATAAAGTTTTCAAAAAGTATATGTGTATGGTTTTTAAAACATAGTAATATGCAGATTAAGAAATCAATTACATGAACCAGTGAGTGTGACGTTATAACAGACATTGCGACCTCCTTGCTATAGAATTTTGAGGGTCCTCCTCAAAATTCTGTCCCAGTTTCTGATTATGGGGAGAAATGAAAATTTTATCGAATTGTGACCGAACCCACAAGGTTGCCTACGTATCCCCTCTTAAACGGGAATCAGGTCAAGCGTAGTACAATTACATCATATGAAGAAATGCAAATAGATTTACACATAGTATCTTTTGACTACGTCTGAGTTGATAAGCTTTGGCCAGATTTCTCCGTCCATTTCTGCGAGTATGAGTGCTCCTCCTGTCAGTACCCTCTGAACCATGTAAGGACCTTTCTAGTTGGGTGAAAATTTCCCTTTGGCTTCATCTTGATGTGGAAAGATTCGTTTCAACACCAGCTGCCCTGGTGTGAACTGTCTTGGTTTGACCCTTTTGTTGAAAGCTCTGACATTCTATTCTGATAAAGCTGACCATGACACACTTCATTCATCCTTTCTCCATCTATGAGGTCTAATTGCTCATAGAGGCTCCTTATCTATTCTGCATCACTGAGTTTGGATTCTTGTATGATCCTCAAAGAAGGAATTTCTACCTCGGCGGGGATGACGACTTCAGTACCGTAGACCAGTAAATAAGGAGTTGCCCCGATTTATGTGCGGACTGTGGTACGTTATCCCAATAAGGCAAATGGTAACTTCTCGTGCCATTGCTTGTGATTCTCTACCATTTTTATTAATATCTTCTTGATGTTCTTATTGGCGGCCTCCACGGCTCCGTTCATTTGAGGCCTGTATGCTGTGAAATTCTTGTGCTTGATTTTGAAAGTTTCACACATGGCTTTCATCAGATCACTATTGAGATTGGCGACATTGTCATTGATGATGGACTCTGGAACCCCGAATCGACAAACGATACGATCCCTGACAAAATCTGCGACGACTTTCTTGGCTACAGCTTTGTAGGATGTAGCTTCAACCCATTTGGTGAAGTAATCGATTGCCACTAAAATGAACTTGTGCCCATTCAAAGCATTGGGTTCGATTGGACCAATGACATCCATTCCCCAGGAAGCAAAAGGCCAAGGTGCATGATCACGCCCAACTATGCCTTATAAAAAGGACTAAGAGGTCGTTGCACATATAATCCGGTTTACAAGTCCGGAGTCGAACCCCACATAGAATTAAGGCTTTGCTACAGTTGCTCACTATCACCAAGAATACAAGCTTGAAAAATTCCTAACTTATAGATATTAAGATTCTTGTGTTTAATTAATTAACTAACAAATTAAAATAGTAAATTAACACTAAAGATACCATGGGTTGGAGAAAAGATTAAGGAGGTCTAGAGTTATAATTTCCCCAATTGTCGGAATCCTTCCCGCTATGTCTTCTATAATTTCGCCCAAGTATTCTCTACCGATCATGAGCGCTCTGACTACCGTAAATCTCTCCCGAGTAATTGCAACAATTTACTAGACATACTCTCCCGAGTTATGCTAGCTGGCTTTAAGTACGGCTCACTTAGATCGCACCCAAGGTTTCGTTATCCCTAATCCCACCTTTAAACCCTCGGTTATTGATTCTTCATATACTTTGGGAGAGGTGTTGTTCAACAACTACCTAAATATGCACTCTCTCCCGAGTAATACACACTAAATAGGCACAGTCGATTGAGAGATATTTAACCAACCACAATATAAACGTAGTTGAACAAGTAGAGAAATACAACGGCTCAATTATATAAAAACATAACAAGAATTTATCCTACAAAAGGTTCCATCAAAACCCTAGATAAAAAATTAGCTATTCATAAAAGTATGTAAAAATACAATACTAAAAGTCATAACCAACAATGAAAAATAGGAAGAGGAAGGAAAAACTCGTAGAAGAATTCCCCGCCTTGCTCTTATTGTGTCTCTGCCTCCTTAGGTCGAATTTGTGTCCAAAATATGTCCAACCTCCCAAAAATAACGTTCTCCCATGTATATGTACCAAGTAGGGTCGGGCCCAAACAATTATACCTTCTCCCACGCGAAAAAGGACTATTTTCCAGGTCTGGAGTAGCGCGGGCGCGCTAAGATCACGCTCCGGCCACGCTAATCAACAAGTATTCTGCCCCAGTCCGGGTCAGGTCCGCAGTTGCCGTTTCGAACGCGTTTTTCATCCTATTCCTTTTAGAATTTGGAAAATTGTAAAACATGAAAGTTGTATTCCTTTGCGTTATCTTTCCAACCATATATTATATAGCCCAAATGGAGTTCGGAGAAAATAGTGATGTCCATTTTATTAGACAGTGCACAATATGCCTGCTTGAGTCTTCGTTTGTTCTTAACTATCAAATTTGACCCCCGAACATGATCCCGGCTTAATTACTTGAGATTTTACTAAGACTTAAAAGCTCCAAATCACTTAAATTCGTTCCATAACATCTATATAGCTCGGAATCACTCCTACAAGGCATAAAACACATAGTTAGTGCAAAACACTAGCGATTAAAGCCCAAACTCAATTAAAGTGTAGTAAATTAGAGTGTAATAAGCGACTAAAATACGTAATTATAGCTTATAATCGGTGCACTTGTTGCATTGAGTTTGTTTTGCGACACACGTATCATATCTACATGTATCTGACATTGGTGGCATTTCTAGACATACCAGATGCAATCTGTTTCCATAGTCATCCAAAAGTATCCGGCCCTGAGTATATTCTTGGCTAGGACGAAACCGTTCATATGTGGACCGCAGGTTCCGGTATGTATTTATTCAAGCAATTTGGAATCCTCTTTGGCGTCAACACAATGTAACAACCCTAGATTAGGAGTTCTTCTATACAAAATTCCTCCGCTTTGGAAGAAATGATTGGACAACCTCCAAAGTGTGCGTTTCTAAGTATGGTCCGCCTGCTCCGGGTATTCTCCTTTTGCCAAATATTCCTTGATGTTGTGGAACCATGGATTTCCATATGTTTCTTCTTCAACATGAGCACAATATGCTGGCTGATTATGGATTCTTACCGGAATGGGATCGATGAAATTCTTGTATGGATGTTGTATCATGGAGGAAAAAGTGGCCAATGCATCTGCAAATTCATTCTGGATTCTGGGGACATGCCGGAACTCTATCTTTGTGAACCTCTATCCTGGTGCACCAGCAGGTCTTACTAGCAGTTCCTGAATGTTCAAATCGACAGCCAAATTGAGCCCTCATATGCAGGCTTCATACTCAGCCATATTATTGGTGCATGGAAACCTAAGTTTTGCAGACACCGGGTAATGCTGACCGGTCTGATACCAAGACGGCTCCAATACCAACTCCTTTGAAATTTGCAGCTCCGTCGAAGAAAAGTCTCCACCCATCATAGGCTTCAGCAATGTCTTCTCCTACGAATGTCACCGCTTTGTTAGGAAAATACGTTTTTAGTGGTTCGTATTCTCCTCCTACAGGATTTTCGGCAAGATGATGTGCCAATGATTGTCCTTTGACTACCTTCTGAGTTACATAGATGATATCGAATTCACTCAACAATATTTGCCACTTGTCCAGCTTCCCTGTATGCATAGGCTTCTGAAAGATGTACTTCAGAGGATCCATCTTCGATATGAGATATGTGGTATAAGCACAAAAGTAATGCCTCAGTTTCTGGGCTATCCATGTCAGAGCACAGCAAGTGCGTTCCAGTAAAGAGTACCGTTCTTCGTAAGGCATGAACTTCTTTCTCAGATAATATATAGCATGATATTTTCTCCATGTCTCATCATTTTTCCCCAAGACACAACCGAAAGCCCCATCTAATACGGAAAGGTAGAGTAGTAGTGGTCTACCAGGTTCTGGTGGGACTATGACTGGTGGTGTGGACAGGTATTCCTTGATTTTGTCAAAATCCTTCTGGCAATCCTCAGTCCAGCTGGTTGTGGCATCCTTCTTCAGCATTTTGAAAATTGGTTCACATATCACCGGGGACTGTGCTATGAAGCGACTAATGTAATTGAGACGTCCCAAGAAACTCATCACGTCCTTCTTGTTCTTTGGTGGAGGTAATTCTTGGATAGTTTTGACCTTTGACGGGTCCAACTCGATTCCTAGGCGGCTGGCGATGAATCCCAACAATTTTCGGTAGGAACCCCGAATGCACATTTTGCGGGGTTCAGCTTTAGATTGTACTTCCGCAGTCGGTCAAAGAACTTTCTTAAGTCTGCTATGTGATTTTTGGCTTTCTTGGATTTTATGATGACGTCGCCAACATATACCTATATCTCCTTGTGTACCATATCATAGAAGATGGTTGTCATATCCCTCATGTAGGTGGCCCCAGCATTCTTCAGACCGAACGGCACCATTTTGTAGCAATATACTCCCCGCGGTGTAATGAAGGCTGTCTTTTCTGCGTCTTCTTCGTCCATCCAGATTTGATGATAACCCGCGAAGCAATCTACAAAGGATTGTAGCTCATGCTTGGCGCAGTTATCAATCAGTATGTGTATATTTGGTAGTGGAAAATCGTCCTTGGGACTTGCTCTGTTTAAATCCGGATAGTCGACACACACCCTGACTTTCCCATCTTTCTTCGGAACCGGCATAATGTTGGCTAACCGGGTTGGGTACTCAACTACCCTGAGGACTTTGGCTTTGATCTGCTTGACTTTCAGGCTCATATCTTGCTTGAACTTTCTGAGTTTATGCTTTACTGGCGGACACATTGTATTGGTAGGCAACTTATGAGCCACTATGGATGTGCTCAAACCGGTCATGTCATCATACGACCATGCAAAAATGTCCTCATATTCTCTCAGGAAGCGAGTGTATTCTTCCTTCTTTGACGGTGACAAGTGGATGCTTATGTGAGTTTCTTTGATAGTTTCAGAATCTCCCAAATTGACTACCTCAGTCTCGTCCAGGTTGGACTTATGTTTGTTCTCAAAGTTCTCAACTTCTCTAACGATCTCTTCAGGTATCACATCTTCTTCTTTTGTCTCCTCTGAATCACTATCCTTGTGTTGCATTGTCTCATTACATGTCACAGTCGTTGGTTCATCAAGGTAAGAAATAGTAATGTTGTAGAAAAAAATATGAACGATAATGATAACAAAACATCAAATTATTGATAAATATTGAAACTTTAAATAAAGTAGCATTTAAATGACTTTCAACAGGATTTTCTAAAACAAAATACTGAAAGAAAAAATGTTTTCTTAAAATGCAACGCTCAAAAGAATTGTTTTTCAAATAACACTAGTAGCCATGCTACCCCGGGACTCGTCTGGCCCTGGATGGTGCGGCAGTCCAGTTTCTGAGAAATGATCCCCTCTTCACTGTCTGAATGGTAAGGCCTTCTTCCTCCTCCTCCTCCTCCTCCTCAACTATCACATTACAGTCCATATCTTCTTCTTCTAAGAACAGGTTCCTCAGCCCAACCAAAGCTCCTTCTTATTCGGATCCCCATATTGTATCGACCTGATGAAAGGATTGACTCAGATGTGGCACTGGCTGCTCAAGAGGGTAATAGGGACCACTCCATGGCGGCGGCCAATCGTCATATTCTTGCCAGGTATACGGATACCCAAGCTCAAAAGTTGTACCATGACATTTCAGCTGTATTGGCTTGGTAATGCCTTGGAGTTTCTTCCCAAGTCCTTTTCTGGGTTCATACCCCCACCATGCCAGTATGCTCTCTATTTTGCTGCTCCACCATTTATCTTTCTCAATTGCATTGACGCGCTCGATGCGGTGATAAGTCTTTCCACCCAACTTCCTTCTATTCTCCATGACCGGAACAGGTTGGTTGGTATAAATGGGATTGCTCCCATTTCCATGAATGATTACTTCTTGATGATTGCATTCAAATTTCACAACTTGGTGCAAAGTGGATGCAACAGCCCCAGTGGCATGTATCCAAGGTCGTCCCAACAGCAGATTGTAGGAGGCGGATATGTCTAGCACCTGAAATTCAACATCGAACCAAGTAGGACCCATCTGCGAGCATAAATTCGTTTCCCCAATTGTGGCTCTTTGCGACCCATCGAACGCCTTCACATTCTAGTCCTTGCTCGTATTTCATGCAAAACCTTGTCCAACCTTTTCAGAGTTGTCAACGGCAAATGTTAAGGCTGGACCCTCCGTCTATCAAAACCCTGGCAATGAACTTATCCTCACATTGCATTGTGATGTGCAGTGCCCTGTTGTGGCTTAATCCCCCCGGTGGCAACTCATCTTCGTGAAAGGCGATCTTGTGGCTCTCCAGTACTTGCCCCATCATGTTGGCCATCTCCCCACTGGTGATGTTGGGCACGTACGCTTCATTCAACACCTTCATCAGAGCATTCCTATGCGCCTCGGAATTTTGCAGCAATGATAGGATTGATATCTGGGCAGGAGTTTTGTTCAGATGGTCAACCACAGAATACTCCCTTGCTTGTACCTTTCTCCAGAGATCATTTGGACCGGTTTCAATGATGAGTTGTTTGGAAGTGGCTTCCTTACTTGTTCCTCCCAAATTCTCAGGTGTATAGATTCTTCCAGTTCTGGTCATTCCTTGTGCAACACCAGACTCTTCCATTGAGCTTTGACTTACAAAATTGGATTTCAAAATAGCAGAAGATTAGTACTAAACTAAGTATCAAATGGCTAACAACCAAATGAATGTTTCACTGCTACTATGGTAACACATTCATGGACACTGAGAAATAAGATATTTTATTGTATAAGTGACTACTTCCTTCAAAATAAGTTTCATGAGGCAGTTATTCCAAAAAGATATGGGCAATTTGGAAGAAAGTGTGACTGTTGTGGTGCTCAGCCAGAAGAGAACTTCCCAGCTCTATCGGAATTGAATTCAGACCAGCACTATATTTTTGGGAGGTGGTCAAGTCTAGCTGCAAAATATTCTAGGTCTACATGGTCTTATACGAGTGCAACTCTATTGCCTCCCCTATATAGTTCTGTTTGTAGTAGAAAATTTCAATAATTAAATTTTTTTGTTATTGAAATGTTTATATTTATCGGTCTCAGTAATTTCTTAGACAGAAATTTATGCTATGCTTTTTGAGGTGGACTGCACATGTATAAAGATGAAAAGAAGAAGATTCAGACAGATATTATAAAATGGGAGAACGTATAGGAGTCCGCTCTAATAGAGCTGATGATGAGACCAACTTTTTGTTGGAGGTTTAAACGGATGACTAAATTCCATTTCATTTCGAAATGAACTACATGACTCTCCTAACTGCATATCATTTTCTTTAGATAAATGATTATTAGCTTCTAGAGTGGATTTTTCCTCGGCTCTATTTATTGTTGTCTTAGTCAACAAGATAGGAACTGACTGGATCCCCAATTAACACAGGTGAACAAATAGAGTATAGTAGGATGCTTGGGAAAATCATCGCGTCGCGTAGGATTCTATTTGGGGGAAGCGCTTCGTACCAAAGAATTTTTTATACTCAGGGCTCGAACCTGAAACCTCTGATTAAGGGAGGAGCACTCCCATCCGCTGTACCATTCTTTTTTGTAGTAGTCTTTTTTGTATCCTTCCTAATAAATCCAATGTTCTCAAAGGGACGTGTTTGTAATAGTCTTGACTAAAACCATAAATGCTTCGCTTGAATGGATTATTCATATTTGCATTATATGTTGGAAAGCTTATTGTGGTGTTTTTAAATTATATTTATTTCTTGTGCATTTCGTGTGTTTGAATCAATCTGTTGACACTTCCTCAATGTTGTTTGGTTGCTTTCTCTCTCAGCAAATGTTAACATTTTTACTATTTTTGTTGTTTCAGTGACTTCTTCTGAGCACTTCCTGCAAAAATTAAAATTGTTTTGAAGTATATTTCTTCTTTTTCCAAATGGAGCACGCAAATTCTCCTCAACCGTCAAAGAGAAGGACTGAGATAATCTTGGTCTTAACAATGAGGAGGAGATATTTGAGCAAAAAGGTGGATATTACTGATGAAGTGATCACAAGGAGAAGAATTGTTGAAGTTCATTGCCATCAAAAGGCATCAACTACAACCGCTCCTTCCATCTAACCCTTCTTACAGGGATCCGCTCGATTCCACCTACTGATATCATACCACTTTAAAAGCGCAGTAAAAAGACGGACAAGCTGAGACTTACCAATTATTCTCTCAAGAAGCTGGTGTACCCTTGCTGAAGTAAGAAAAAAGAGAAAGAGATCCAATATATTCTATTGTTGTTAGGTTCATCGCCGTTACACTGGAAGTTTTCATATTTTATTTTCTCCCTCTTAGTGGAATCAGCCACTAAGGAGAACACGGTTATTGGTTTTTTGGTTCTGTGGGGTAGACCAGAGAAATTGATGTATAGATAAGTTTACAAGTTGCTCCAAATATTTTCTTGGTTCTTCAACTTGTGTGCAAATTCTTGGAAGCCAACTCAAATTTTGGATGGGCAAAGAGGTATAGATTCAGCTTGGAACATCAAGATCTCTCTCTTGTTCCTCTCTATTCCATATTATTTTAACTGTTTCAAGGTCAAAACTTTGTCGAACAAACATTTTAATATCGTAAAATTTATGCTAATCCGCAAGGATTTCGTTGTTTTTATGCTCATCTTTCACTGTAAGCCTACGTGTAACCATCTCAGTAAACGAAGGTCAAATACAATTCTGATATATGTCCCCACTACAAAATTTTGAATTTTTTTGGAGAATGTACTTTCTTGGTGCTTTTGTGAGGAGACTGCAACTTCAACCGTCGATTTCTTGTCCTCTAGGGTCTTCACTGGTTTGATTGCTGGTGCCATGCTCCCTACTTGTTCTCTGCCATGACCGTGAAAAGAGTTCTTCTTTTGAAACGAATATTCTTGGTTCTTATAGATTAGAGGCCAAAGAGACTATTAATGATTCAATAGATCTTTTTACTGAAGTAGTTTAGATAGACGGTGATGTGTTTGAATAATCAAATGATTCTTCCTTTTTTGGGTGAATTTTCCAAACAACTTAAGGAATTCTGATTATGAGGAATTTAAACTTAAATACATAAATTTTCGCTGAAAAAGAAGAGTTGATACACAATTTAATACGAGTACTAAAATTGAACAGTTAAGCCTCTCTCATACTTTAAGCATGTCCACCATCATTAGACGGCAAGAGTAGTACAGTTTTCGCAACTGAAATAGATGCTTTAACCCTCAGTATCATCCTTTTTGTGCATTTTTAGGATACGCAGCTTGTAAGAGCAGAAACAATTCTACATGACTTAAAGAGGAAGGGAGAAGAATACTTTATGGGCATGGCTCGTCACTCTGATTTTTACAACATAAAAAATCATGCGGAGAAATAAATAAGCTATCAAGAAAAGAAAGATTTACTCCTCTCAGGAACAACTTCTTGTGATAGAAGCCTACTGATTCTTTTTCTGCTTCGAAGTGAAAGAAGTGGATTTTCTAGTAGGTTTTCTATCTTGACTCGACGTTCTAATAATAAAGAGAAGTGTCTCAACAAGCATGCCACCAACCAATCCAAGAATGCCTCCGGCGGCACTCTGAAGAAAGAGTAAGAGATAGCAATTAAACTTCAATAGGTGGGTACAGGACCAGAGTAAAAGACAAAAACAGAATGAAGAGTTTGGTTGCTCCCACATATAGATCCTGTATCAAATGAAATCATGACTAATTCAACACAAAAACTTACCATTGCTGGACTGTGACTAAATAATGCCCTGAATGCATAATATCCCACCAGATAGCCAGTAAACATCATTAGAGCGACATGTAAACCTGCGCCAACGGACCAGAACTACTGAGAAAGTGAGAATTAAACTGCAAATCAACATCTTGTTAATTCTAAAGAATCTACCTAACATGCTAACAGAGAACATAACCTGAAAGAGCGGAAAAGCAACAAAAATGAGATACTCTAAGTTGGTAGAGAACACAGACTACAAGCTCATGTACACAAGCTACAAGTTAGCGGTACCTAGTTCACTATGGACTCATGGTCAAATCAGGATGCAGCAACTGTATCAACTCACAATTGACATCAGCAAATCAAGTGATATGATACACTTCATAAGAAGGCAGCTTAAGGGATTTGATTTTAATGTTAAATAACTTGAGAAATAACAGTCAGTACTAGAACTTCTCCCAAGAATTGTATAGTTTAAATACCTGATGAACTAACAGTCAGTAACTTCTCCCAAGAATTGCCGTACTACTCAATAAAGAAGCAAGATGAGGAAACACAATAAGCACTGGCTTTCACAACAAAACACACATGCACACACACAGATTAACAGAAGCAAGAGGCCAAGTTCTAAAAAGGACACATCACATTTCTTAGGAGGACTTTTTCTCCAAAGCCTCTTTTCTATCTAACATTCAGCTGAAAAAACAATAAGTCAAGTCCGTAAGTACTACATTCGTTAAGGAGGAATGTGAAACCAACAATTGCAGATGCAGAACGAGCAGAACTGAAGCTTCAGAAGAAAGCATAATGACAGGGAGATAAACAGGACGACAGATTTTCAAACCTTGTCCAGCAATGATGAAAGGAATATTGGAAGATGCATAGCTCAAGTTCATTTACTCTTAGCTCTTACTATAAGTTTTTGACTGTCGGTGAAGAAAGGCATAACACCTGGCCGTGGAGGAACATATGGAGAACAAAAGCACCATTGGAAGTAGTATGCTTTCTGTGGTGGATGCAAATTAAGCATGTTTTACACAGGAAAACCTCATGAAAAAAGGTACTCCAGTTATGTGCCAGATGTACCTATGAGGAATGAAGCCTGAAAGTATACACCACCTGATTTTGCATTGCTCTGTAACTTTACAATATCTGTTTTTGAGTTTGTTGGACATTCATTGGACAATGCCTAGATGCTATTGTTGCTCGGACTCTTTACAATATCATTGAGTGCGTGTTTGATCCTCCAAAAGTAATACATTTTCGAAGGGCCTGACACGGGTGTGGCAGCAGTTCTAAAGAGTCCGAGCACCATAGTCAAGATGTACCATTGACTTGTCAAGAAGCTGGTACAGAAAAGGCATGTTGAAGGAGCAAAAGAGAGGATGGTGTACCATATCAACAATCTGGTGGACCATTTGGAAAGAAAGGAATGCTAGATGTTTTGAAAATAAAGCCAGCTCCAACAACTGTATATTTTTGTCTTTCTTTTTGGTGGAAAGAAGAAATTGTCACTGAAGTAAAATCCTTGTTACATACATTAGAATCCCTGCTGTATTGGATAGATAAAGATATGGAGACTGGATTATCTTTATAAGTATTGAAGCACATTTCGTGTTACATTTATAAAACTTACCTTTTCCCAGAAAAATGTGAAATCATTGTTAAAAATTGAGAACCGAAGCAGTTATGCTAGAATGTGCCTACTTTATTCTATTTGTATAGGTTAAATGTGAAAATATTTTACATCGAATGATCCCATAAATTGTTCCATAATTAGGAATCCCAATATTCAGAGGGAAGTTATTTATTTTAAAAAAAATTACATCGTAAGCCCCAATGTAGTCACTCAATTAAATGAGAATTTTCTTTCGTTCCCTCTTTTCACATGGTAGCAAAGATTCTACGATCTTGCAAGAGATCTAAGTAGCTTACAGAGGTGTCATTCAAAGTTCTTTTATAGTTTATCACTCTTATTTCTTTCGATGATCAATCGAGTGATACCACATCTCTTGTCATGTTTTTCTTTGATATTCTCCATCATTCGACCCAATTCTAACATCATAGACATTCGTTTTGTTATACACAATAGCTAACTCTCATTTTCAAACTTCTCCACACTCACTCACGTTCAGCTAGAGAGCTCAAGCCTCTACTGGTACATTGTCTCATGAGTCACATGTACTACTAATCGTTCTCTAGTGCTGATATTATTGGTCCACATTACCTACCTCACAAGTCAAAAATTCATTTTGTTTATGACTGATGTCATCAGTAAAGATGATTTTGTCAAGTATTTTGCCCCGTCATGTCAGTGGTCTACTTTTGTCCCGTCAGTACCATGTCATCAGTCACACAATTAATGTCATGTTATTGCACATTCAAATTTTCAACACCGTCAACTTTCAGCGAGCATTGTTCAGTCAAGCTAGCAGCATGCTTGTCTTTGTAAACGATCAAGTCAAGTTGGCATCGTGCATGTCCTCATTCTCAATTACACTACATCGATTCATAGTAGCACCGCCGTCATTCAGATCTACTTGATTATGGTACCAACTCAATTTTATTTTTGGCAAAACGGCCTCCTGGCCACTTAAACTTGCACTAGATTGCCAACTCGGTAAACGAACTTATAAGTTTCCCAATTTAGCACCTTTACTTTACAAAGTGAGGAGTAATAAACACCTCTGACCGTTGACAAAGCATACGTGGAAGAAAACATTGCTGACATCCAAACTGCGTGCAACTCACACTAAAATGGCGCGTGAATATAGTAGTTTTGATAGGAAAATAGTAAAATAAACAAAAATGTTTGAATAATAACAAAAGATAAAAAATAAAAATAAAAATAAAAATTAAGATCCCAATAGTTTCTCCCATCTCCTTCGTTCCCACCCCCTCCATCTCCATCGTCCCCGCCCCCCCTTTGCCTCATTCTTTCTGTTTCTTACCCCACGCTCACCCCAACCTTTCCTCCCCATCCCCTCTTCATTCTTTTTGTTATTATACTTTAGCTAAAAAGAAATTAGAGCTTTGTTTTTTTTTAGTATAAAGATCTAGAGAGAAGAAGGTAACCCATAACTCGGCCGGAAGGAAATCGCATCGATTCTCCGATCTGGTCATCACACCGATGGCGATTGTTGATTTTGTTATGAAGTTCTGGCGAAAAAAGGCTCTAATCTTCACATTTTAAGTGTTTGGAGTATGATTTTGTCAATGAAAGGGGTGATGGTAGTTTATGGCCGAGGTCACTATTAGAAGCTTTCTGATATGGTCAATGCTCTCTTTTTCTTTTTTGTTTTAAAAAAAAAATTAGCCGAAATGGAATTTCTAATCATTTTGCTGGTTTATGATTCTTGTTGGTCTCAGTTGTGGTGGAGAAGAGAAAAAAAATATGTTAAAAATTTGATAAATTGAAATTAAAAAGTGGGACCTACAAATTACACATATCAAATTATAAAAGGTTAAATGTATGGCATGTCATTTGTGTTACGACGATTGAAGAACACACTCAAACGGATGTGTCTATTAGTCTTTATCTGTAAAGTAGAGGTGCTAAATGGGAAACGCATAAGTTAGTTTACCGGATTGACAATTTAGCAACAATTTTTTTTCAGATACTCGACTCAGCATTCCAGTTTCACTTTACAAAATCAAGTTGCTTCACCACCATAAAATTGAAGTCCGCATTGAAAGTCGAGAGAACTAATGCAACTATATGTTGGAATGTCTCCAAATTTTATTTTGTATGTCATAATTGTACAAAATATTGTAGAGAATATTCTTAATGAATTTTTCACAATTACTATCTCCGATAACTAGGAAAATATTCCAATTTCATGTATCTCTTTTACTGGAAGCTCTCGCATTCATCAATCAATTCAATAGTAGTTATCTCTCTTCTTTTCTTTTGTTTCTCTTTCACAAACATAAACTTCAACAACAGAAAAGAAAAACATTCATAAGTTACCATCCTCTATGCAGCAAGCATGGGTGCAGGCATTGACTAAAACAAAACTAGGAAAAGACTTGTCATACAAAGAAGAGAAGAAGTTCATTTTAAATTTGAAATCAAGAGTTAGCAACTCATTTAAAAATCAACAACAACAACATACCCAGTATTATCCCATACCGTGGGGTCTGGGAGGGTAGTGTGTACGCAGACCTTACCCCTACCTTGTGAGGATAGAGAGGTTGTTTCCAATAGACCCTTGGCTCAACTCATTTTAAAAAAAGAAAACAAAAAAGAAGAGCAATTCATTTACAAATTCTTGGTACTTGATGCATCCTCTTCATGTTGAAACTACGACTTTCATCCCCAGTTTCAAGATTTTCCGTTTCGTACTCCCTCTCTATCCAACATCTTTAGTGCCAATTTAACACCATTGGATCCATTTATCCTTCCTCCAACCTCAGGTGGTTATAATGGGCATTGGGATACTATAAACTAATCATCACTATGTGCAGCCCAATGTTATCAGAGAAGCCTACTCCAATATTGGTTTTACAGCAAGGAACTTGAAATGCTAAATTCAAAAACACCTGTCAATTAGGCCTATTACCCATAAAAAGAACATAAGTCAGTCAGTGATGCCCACTTCGCATATCTCAGCACCAATCTGAACTGAAGCGCTGCCTAAGCGACCCAAAACTGGCCTGTTTTTCATATAGTTTCTGGCCTGTTTGACAGCACTGATTGGAAGTCGACCCCTGGGTCTGAAATAGAAGGTTGTACCAAAAAATCCTTCCTTTCTGGTCCACTCAAGGGGTGTTTCACCACGTGTGTGTAGACATTAGTGAGCCTTAAACCAACTTCATCTCATAAAATGATGAATTGCATCAGCAATAACACCTTTTCAATCAAAATACAACTAACCCATGCGAATGCTCTTGAGCCATCATCTTATTCTAGCAATACAAACATCAGCAACAGGAAACAGGTGACAGATCTTTTTATATCCCCAACTAAAACTACGCCAACAGTCCAACTTCCCCTTTAACTGCCGTAATTTCTATCTTTCAAATAATCAAAATTATGTTCACTTTCCTAGAAAACAGAAATTCCTAAATTATCCATTATTTATTTATTTATTTATAGTGTACTCAAAATCACACCAAACTTTGTGAATATCTTATCATTAGAAAAGGGATATCATTCGATTAAGAAATAGAATGCTGACAGATTTCTTATTGGTCAATAGATCATTAAAAAAAAAACTTACCAAAGCCCATTTGATCTTTGTAAGAAGAAAAGGGTTCATCGACAACTTTCTTAGGAGTAATATCTTTCACCAATTCATCATACGCTTTTCTCTCCGAAGCTTCCTCCAGTTTCCTCAGCCGAGCTTTGAGTTCTTCGCTTTTCTCTCTAGGCTTTGGGCTGGAAAACACGAAATTGGATCCAGATAACATGCCCATTAGATCGGGTCGTGTTGATGGATTAGAACCGATCCAAATCGACCTCAGACGCTTGTATGGTACTGTGGGATGATCGCATAGGGAGGACGCGAGTTCTATAAGGTCATCGGGGAGTTTGACGTCCGAAGACGCTCCGGCGAGAAACGAATGTATGGTCTCGGTGGTTGAAAGAACAAGGCCGTCGTTTCCGCCGCCGTCTACGGTGGTTGTCCCGGTGGCGCCCGTAGTGGTGGGGCTGTTTTCTGCGGCAGTCATTTTAATTTGAGTATAAACTTTCAAGTTTCAACTGGAACTCAGATGAGCTTTTGGTTCGATCTACTCAAAGCAAAAAGGTTTTAAAGTTTTCTACTTGGCATGAAACTATTATTACTCGATGTCCATTTATTAATCTATATTATTCATTTAGTACTTTTGAAGTTTATTTCAAGGTCAAATTGTAAATAATTTGCAACAACTTCTTATTAGACATGCAGATTGCAAGTAGCACATGCAGACAGCTTACAAGTAGCTGAAGAAAAGCCTCGCAGCGGCTTCCTTTCTTCTAAAAATAAAAGAATTTTCAGTTTATTATGTACATCAGTTTAAAGATTGAATAATACATCAATCTCTCTCTATACTTGTCTTAGTCGTTATTTTATAACACGTTATACTATGCCTTTAGCACTTACTTTGAAAGATGTATTACTATAGTTATCCTCGTCCAAAGGCATTGGTTCTCACTCAAAAGTCTATGGATATAAATCAGATCCAATCGCCATAATTAAGCATTCTACTCAAGAGGTTAGTACTTCCTTCATATTAGATATTCCTCTTTTTTGCTACTAACAATATGATTTTTGTTCATTGGTCCTAAGGAGCATAATTGGTTCACTTAGCAGTTCATGCCATAAATATGTTCCTGAAGAAAAATATTATGAGAAGGGACCATGATTTATTATTTTCATCTCTATTGATGGTTAAGTATGGAAGTTTTCAAAAAATATATAGTCACTGGCAGTGGCATATTTCCTAAGTCTTGTTATGACTTAATTTTATGGTTCACTTAAACTCTAGCAGAGTTTGCAAGAAATATACAACCACCAGAAGTGGTCGTGTTTCGTATATCTCATTGTAACTAAATTTTGTTAACCACCATAAGTGGTATATGCCTATGACCACCAGAAGTGATAATTTAGGCTTTCTATGGTTACAATTGAAGATAAGTTAGAGAAAATTTCTCTATATTACTTGCATGCCTCGATTTGCTCCTGAAGTAGCATTATCTTAAAAGAGGTTCTAAGCCATCACACAATTTGGTGTGATTAATGCACGATTAGATAATTATGTTTCATTCCTGGAGGATGAGAATTTTTGATAAATATTAATTCATTCCCTGAAGTGAATGTGACAATATATGAACGCGCTCTTGATGTAAATATATTACAATTCACCTCGAGAAGAGGTAATATGATTGAGAGAATATATACTAAATATTTCGTATTTTAAATTTTCTCCTGAAGAAGTAACACAATTGAAATTTCCTCTTGAAGTATGAAAATATTATGAAAGTGTGTCTTTCTGTGCTTAAACAAAATAATGAGCTATTCAAAATTATTTTTTAGCACATTTTCGTTTCCTGGAGAGAATGAAGAAATACCACAACTCATCTCCTGAAGAGCTAGAATAACAAATGATATAAATATTATTTTGTGGCATAAAAATTATTGTCGCACGTACCTGTTGTACGTAAAACATCTTGGATAATTTTATTAAGTATCATTCTAAGGCAAATGCATTCCTGTAGAATGCTTTCTACTGCAACCACATTAATATATTATGGTTAGTTATTGAGTTCCCTGAAGGAAATAGCAACTCGTGCATCTTTCCTTAAAAGATGCAATGACTATGTGGTTGCCGCATTGATACAAAATTTTCAGATGTTAATGGTATTTCTCCTTGAAGGAGATATTTGTCACAAAGTTAGTGGTAGAAATATTAAAATTATTTTTAGAATTAGCTTTATATTGTTTATTTGATTATGATTTTCTCTCATGATACCAAAAGTGTCTGAGCGATATTTGGTAGTACAAAATTTAACAAAAACTCCTAAAAAGTTAATTGTTTGTCTATAAGACACATGACATCAGTAGTGTCTGAATAATATTAGATTGTGGATAAAAATGAAGGCTCTCGAAGAGCTTATATACAAATATGTCATTCATATTATATGATTATGGTCAAAGCATATGTTGTAGTAAACCTGAAGTTTACTAATACAAGTGACTATCATATTAAGGTTATAAATGATTGGAAGATTGAAAATCTTCCTGTTTCCACAATCATAGGGGGTAAAATAATATGTATGTGAGAAGTTATCCGCCTTATTCTTCAATATGTACTACATCATGTAACACAGTGAACCAGAAGTTACTAATGCAAAAGCAGTCACAGTAAACCAGAAGTTTTACTGAGGCAAAAAGTAACCACGGTAAATCAGAAGTTTACTAATGCAAAAGTTTATGCCTTAGTAAACCAGAATTTTACTAAGAGATAGCACATGCAATGATAAACTTGAAGTTTTCATTTTCCATTTTTAAATGAGTTATTTGAGAATTCAGATAAGCATAAACTGAAGAACTAGAAGATTCTTCACGAATTCTCTCGTATTGCATTTTCTCAAAATAAATTGATTATACCAGCTAAAGTTGGGACTAAAATCCCTGAATTTTAAAATATATAAAAGGTGAATATGGGCCCATTAACCTATCATGTGAACCACTTATAGATGTATATATGAGATGGTTACATGTGTAATTATTGTCAACCTGCAGTTTGGCATTTGAATTTTTTTTTTAATCAATTAAGAGCATAAATTTCAGATTATAAAATCAAGATAGTTCATCTTGATGATGTTGGTTTATATCCAATCTAGTTTAGCATTGAATACCTCCTATTAATGGCTAAACTATCGCTTATGAAAACAAATCCTCATGTATTGGTCTAAGATTTTCTAAATTGCATATAGCAGCACTTGTATGCATCAGACCAATAATATATGATAAGTCTTCCCCTCACAATTGGTTTAGGAAACCAAATATTTTTAGTATCTTTTGATGTGTGGTATATGATTAATTTATCTACCACAATGCACAAAGATATGTTTCCCAAAGAATATTGGGGATATATGTTAGTTTTTCTAACATTATGGGGATGGAATAAGCAATTGAAAAATATGTATATGAATCGAATTATCATTAGTATGATCCCACTCAGAAGATAATTCAAGTCAAATGCCAGAAGCATTTGCTGATCCAAAATTAAATATCATATTTCACTGCAAATGCTTTTATTAAAATTAAAGTCCCTGAAGGATGGAGTTTACTATACACATGAAACGTGGTAGACCAATCGGTTCCAAAGGTAACAATCCTTGAGAATGATAGGAGCAAATAATCAAAATGATCATAATAAGGAGGAAATGAGCTCTAGAAGAGCCCACGACATAACATTTCATGAAATTCCAGAAGAAGTTCATGTACCTGAAAATAAAGAAAGTTATGAGATCTCAACAGGTTATGTTGCTTGGGAACCGATACAAAATGATCGTCGACGATATATTTGATACAATATAGTGCACAATATTATAAAAGATTGTGAGGATCGGACCTGCAGTCCAGACACCTGAAGATATCATGCCATTTAAATGCAAGTCATAACCTATATGACGCATTTGATTAAATCTGTATGAATATCCCTAAAGGATTTAAATGCATGAAGCATATAGTTCAAAGTCTCGAGAAATGTACTCGATCAGATTACACAGGTCATTGTACCATTTAAAGTAATTTGGGTGCATATGGTATTATCACCTCGGTGAATATTTGCTGAAAGAAGGTTACGTAAGTGATGTTATTTGTCCAGGTATTTTTATAATGAAGATGTCATCAGAATTTGTTATCCTTGTTGTTTGTGTTAATGACATAAATCTTGTCGGAACTCCAGAAGAGCTCCAAAAGGCAATTGAATATCTTAAGAAAGAATTGAACATTTAGCAGACGGTATCTTTATCCATCAATCTGCTATACAAAAAGGGTCTTAAAACGTTTTTACATGGACAAAGTGCACCCATTGAGTACATAATTGGTTATTCGATCACTTGAAGTGAATAAAGATTTGTTCCGACCTCCAGAAAAGGATGAGGAACTCCTTGGTCCTGAAATACTCTATCTCAGTGTAATTGGTGCAACTTATGTAACTTGCTAATGCTAACAAAGGTGGTGCAGATCGTATTGGTTATGCAGATGCAGGTTATTTATCCGATCCCCATAAATCTTGATCTCAAATCGGGTATGTGTATACATGTGGAGGTATTGTCATATCATGGCGCTTCACAAAGCAATCTATTGCTGCTACTTCTTCAAATCATGCTTAGATAATAGCTATTCATGAAGCAAGTAGGAAATGCATATGGTTGAGATCAGTGATTCATTTTATTCGAGAAAAATGTGGTTTGAAATGTGAGAAAAGGCCCACAATTTTATACGAAGACAATTTTGCATGCATAGCCCAATTGAAGGGGGGATTTATAAAAGGAGATAGAATGAAGCACATTTTACCAAAATTATTCTACACACGTGATCTTCAGAAAAATCAAGTGACAATCCGACAAATTTGTTCACTAAATCTTTGCCAACCTCAACTTTTGAGAAGATGGTATACAATATTGGAATACGGAGACACAAATATTTGAAACGAGGTTTTTATCAGGGGGAGTGAAATACGCGATGCACTCTTTTTCCCTTACTAAGTTTTTTTCCCATGAGGATTTTCTTGTAAGGTTTTTAATGAGGCAGCTGGAAATGCATATTACTGAATATGTGTACTCTTTTTCCTTCACTAGGATTTTTTTCACTGGGTTTTTCCTAGTAAGATTTTAACGAGGCACATTATCTTTAATGAACATCCAAGGGGGAGTGTTATGAAACTATTATTTGTGGATGTCCATTTGTTACTCCGCTATGGATAATCTTCCTGAAGAAGATTATCCATTTAGTACTCTGTTGAAGTTTATCTACAAGCAGCTGATGCAGGCAGGTTGCAAGCAACTCAATGAAATGCTTTGCAGCAGCTTCTTATTAAACATGCAGGTTGCAAGCAGCTCATGCAGACAACTTACAAGCAGCTGAAGAAATGCCTCGCAGCTGCTTCCTGAAAAGCCTCGCAACTGCTTCTTTTCTTCTATAAATAGAAGAGTTTTCAGTTCATTGTGTACATTAGTTTGAAGATTGAATAATACATCAATCTCTCTCTATACTTGTCTTCGATTTATTTTCTTTAAAGTCGTTATTTTATAACACTACTGTTACTTTTTTCTTTTCTTTTTTTATTTATAACTATAACATGCTTAAATGATAAAACCTTTAAGTTCATATAGTAGTATTATCATTTATATTAGTAAGAGATAACTTGAATAAATTAGATGTAAGATATATATTTTCAATATGTTACATTTGATATTGTTGTAAAAAACATCTATTTTTATAGAATAGGAAAGTCAAAAGAATATTAGAATGCCAAGTGGCACAACCACAATCAACGTGTGTTAAATTTTAGGACAAACATCCAATATATTTGGAAATTAAAAAATAATTTAAAATATAAAATAATTTAAAATTTTTATACCTTCCCACTTAACTACAACATGGACATCCACGTTGGATTCAAAAACAAAATTGGGCAATTTTTAAAAGTTATTTACTAAACCTTCAATCTTTCTATATAGAATAGGAAAGGCAAAACAATATTAGAATGCGAAGTGGCACAACCACAATTCAACATGTGTTAAATTTTAGGACAAACCTCCAATACATATTTCCCTTTATCTCTCGGCGCACTTTAGCGTGTACTGCTAACTTGCAGCCATCGGAATGGGGAGAGCATGAGGACGACCATCAAAAGCTTCGAAACAGCTAGCTGAGGAAGATAATGGATCCATGGAAGGAAGAAATTCAGGAATTGTGAGAACAGTTACACCAAAACCTCTAGTAATTGGGGGTAATGGTATTGTTCCATTGCTCAAAGCTGGGACAAAGGATAACAACACTACTGATGAGAGGAAACTGGTCGAGGAAGCATCAATCAGCAAAGGAAAGGCACATGCAACAACAAATCTGGATCCATGGCCAACCGTACCAAACCGTAGTGGAGGTAGCAAAGCACCAGAGGTGAAATGGACAACTCTGGTCACCATGCAGCAGGATCTAAGCTCAAAAGGACTGGAACAAAAGCAAATTCAAGGTGCAGAACATGAATTAGGAAAGGTCCAAAGTGGAAACATCAATGGAACAGGAACTCAGAATGGAGGTGCTCAGTAGAAGCTGCAGTTAGAGACAGAACAAAAAACAGGAAGGACATGGTTGATGCTATTTGAGGAAAACAAATTGGCTAAAAGAGGTATGGGTCTGAGTTATGTACCACCCACATTGGTTGAGGGAGAAATGATTGTTGAATTGATACAAGAGGATATTGATAGTGAAGTATCCAAATGGAAATACGCGGCTATAGTGTATGTTATTGGTGGATCACCAACAATTGGGGCTATGGAGAGGTTTATAGCATGGCAGGGAAGTTTTTCAATAAAGCCTGGAGTATACTACCATAATGAAGGGTATTTTATGGTTAATTTCTCATATCTGGAGGGAAAAAATATGGTGATGTACTCTGGGTCTCATATGCTTAATAATAGACCTGTAATTATTAAGCAATAGACTACTGACTTTGATTTTGATGAGGAAGATTTGAAGACTATTCCAATATGGGTCAAGTTACCCAACCTACCTCTGAGCTGCTGGAGTTCAAGTGCACTGAGTAAAATTGGGAACGGTTTAGGCCAGCCTATATATGTTAATGCTTGTACTTCAAATACTGAAAGAATTTCATATGCAAGGATTTTGGTGGAGGTTGATGTTACTAAGGAGCTCCCAAAAAATATTAAAGTGAAGGATCCAAAAGGCAGAATCATGGTGCAAGAAGTGTGGTATGACTGGAAACCAAACTATTGCGTGAAATATAGGCAAATAGGTCACAATTTTCAACAACAACAACATAACACAACAGTAATGGAGAAGAAGACATGCCAACAGCAGCAAAAAGTAATTCCAAAACAGAGGACAGAATGGAAGCCTATTAACACAGAAACAAAACTGCAAAGTCAACAGCAGCAGGTAGTGCCAGTGAGATCAAATGAGCAGCAAATAGGAAATGATAAGGATAAAGTAAATGATGATATGTGGAAATAAGTAAAGAGCAAGTTAGCAGCAAAGAGGCAGCAAGTATCTATACCTAGGCAGCAAGTAACTGTCCTAAATGGATTTAATAGCTTAATGGAGACAGGCCAAGATCAAAGCATGAGAGTAACTGGTGAATGTAGTACAAGTAGAGGAGTGGAGGTAGAGATGATACAGCATAACACCCCAACAGTTTAATGTTAGTCACATGGAATGTCAGGGGTTTTAATAAAGGGTTTAAGCACAAGGAGTTAAAGGTGTTTATGAAGGAAAATAAAGTAGATATTATAGCAATACGTGAACACAAAGTAACTGAAGCAAAAGCTGATAAGATAATTACAAAGATATTGTTGGGATGGAAATGGTTCCATAATGTGTCAAATGCATGTAAAGGAAGAATTTGGGTGATTTGGAATCCAAATGTCCTGCAGTTTACAATGCTAGAAAGGTATTCACAGCTTATACATGGGGTTTTGAAGATTATAAAAGGCAATAAAGAGTTCTATTTCTCTGCAGGATATGGGCTACATAGTGTGCATGATAGGAAAACACTATGGGATATAGTAAGGAATGTCGAGAGGCAAGTCAGAGGGCCTTGGCTATTAGTGGGAGACTTCAACTCAATACTGGGGACTGATGACAGAATGAATGGTAGAGATGTACAGGATAATGAAACAAAGGACTTTAGAGAAGTAGTTGAAGAGTGTAACCTGGCAGAACTGCCTACAGTAGGCAGGTCATTTACATGGACTAATAGTCATGTATTTAGTAGAATTGATAGAGCACTTGTCTATGATAACTGGATGCTCAACATGCCTCCTAAACAAGTCCATGTAATGAATCCTCTTTTCTCAGATCATTCTCCTTTGGGTATTGAGATAGATGTGAACTGTGATAACAAGAAAATACCATTCAAATTCTACAACTGTATGGCCGATCATCCTGATTTTGGGAAGATTGTGGAGGCTAACTGGAGATGGAAAGATGGGACTATGGAAGTTATATGGCAGAATTTGAAATGTGTAAGAGTAGCTCTGAAGCAACTAAACAGAAAGGAGTTTATGAATGTTAGACAGAAAATAAGCAGTATAAAAGAAGTCCTACAAGACATAAAAGGAAGAATGAGAACTCATAATGCACCAACAAGGTTGTTTGAAGAAGAGAAAGAAATGTTATTCCAACTGGAGAAGTGGGATAAGATTGAGGAGTCCGTTTACAAACAGAAATCAAGAATGCAGTGGTTACAGTTGGGTGATACTAAAAGTGCTTACTTATTTGCTAGCATGAAAGGAAGGAAAGCTCATAGCAAAATTACAAAGCTCATTGACAGTAATGGTAAAGTCTTGACAGATTGTAAAGAAATTGAAGCTGAAGTGGTTGGTTTCTACAAACAACTACTAGGATCTGCCTGTGGAAGTATGCCTGCTATCCATCCTGGGTGGATAAGAAATGGGAAAGTCCTAAGTAGAAGACAACAAATGGAGCTCATAGATCCTTTTACTAGGGAAGGTGTATTTGAAGCCCTTAAGAGTATTGATGACATGAAGGCACCTGGAGGAGATGGCTTTAATGCATGATTTTTCAAGAGAGCATGGAATATTAATGGATATGAGGTAACAAATGCAGTTCTGCAGTTCTTTAGTACTGGAAGAATGTTCAAGCCAATCAACTGCACAATAGTTACACTTATTCCCAAAGTAAAAAACCCAACCTCAATTAAAGAATATAGATCAATCTCTTGATGCACTACCCTATACAAGATCATATCCAAATTGTTGACAAATAGAATGAGGCTAGTAATGAACACACTGGTGGATGAGGGCCAGACATCATTTATACTTGGCAGAGGTCTGATTGACAACATATTACTTAGCCATGAGTTGATAAAAGGTTATGGTAGGAAAGGGGTC
The DNA here is from genome assembly GCA_005239495.1 of Nicotiana undulata. Lineage (NCBI taxonomy): Eukaryota > Viridiplantae > Streptophyta > Magnoliopsida > Solanales > Solanaceae > Nicotiana > Nicotiana undulata. Next base: position 17,868 of record ML264079.1, on the reverse strand, counting down.
TCACCTAGATGCATGATAAAGATAGACATGCACAAGACATATGACTCACTTGAATGGGTGTTTTTGGAACAAGTGCTAGATGGACTGTGCTTTCCTAAGAAGTTTATATGATGGATTATGAAATGCATCAAAATAGTGTCATACTCAATTAATATTAATTGTAGTACTACTATTCCATTTGAAGCAAAGAGGGGTGTGAGACACAGAGATCCTATGTCTCCATTGATGTTTGTGTTAGCAATGAAGTACCTAACAAGAATTTTGAAAAAACTGAAGGATCAACCTAACTTTAATTATCACCCAAGGTGTGAAAAAATGAGTATTGTTCAACTCAGTTTTGCTGATGATCAGCTACTTTTCTGCCGTGGAGATAGGGTGTCTGCGCAGTTGTTGTCACGACCCAAAATCCATCAAGATCGTGATGATGTCGGACTCCGTAGTCGGGCAAGCCAACACTCGTTAGATAATTGAAATTCCAAATTTTAGTATTTTGAAATCATTATTTTTTATTTCATTATAAGAAAAAAAAATCAATAAACATTACTGAGTAAATAACAAGGTTTAACACTTCAATTAACAGATACATCTCAAAATCCTCCCAGAACACGGTATCACAAGTGAATGAGCAAATTTTCTAAGGAAAAACCACATAAAAATACAATAACCGTCCAGAATACAAATTGGACAGAACTGAAAATACACTACTCTGAAGGAGACTCTGCAGGTTGCGGGTCGTCTCGAGAGAAACATCTCTCCTAAGCCTCCAGGTCATCCACATCACAGCATCAAGCGGGGCCACTGGATATACAAGTACATATGCAACAAAATGCACAGCAAGTGTAGTATGAATACAAAAATAATGTGTACTCAGTAAGTATCCGCCTAACCTCGAAGAGGTAGTGACGAGAGGTCGAATTTGACACTTGCTAGAGGTCAATCTAATAAAATCAAGGGTGATACTAAGCATGGATATCACATATAATTAACAAGTAGCGACAGGAAATAACAACTTCTTTTCACATTTTGCAACTTTAGAATCTCCGTCATTTCAATTGACAATTTATAATTTTGGGCGACTAAACAGTTAAAAATAGCAGATAGCACGCAACAAATATCATGCGCAAGCAATGCCGAGGGTCGAACGGCCCGAACCAACAATAATAAAATATGCACTGCCGAAGGGTCGATCGGCTCGAACCATAGATGCATCTATTACCGCGCTCGTGAACTAACCTACGACGCGGTCACATACAAATAATAGAGTTACCCCGCTCGCGATTCATACATGCGACTCGGGTACTCATATATATATATATATACACACATTCAAATAGTGAATTAGGAATTTATCAGGAAGTATTTAACCAAGGAAAGATCAATTCTCTTTTTAGATGATTAAGAAAATTAGGTTTAACCTACTTATATATTTATTTACAAATTCGATAATATTAGACAATCTAATTTGTCAACAAAATTACAAGTACAGCAAGTAAAGCATGCTAGTGGGTCCTAGACTATCCAGACATAAACATAATAGCAGCTACGCACGGACTCTCGTAACCTCGTGCGTACGTAGCCCCCGCAAATAGTAGCTCATAATTAATTAAATCGCCTATGGGGACAATTCCCTCTTACAAGGTTAGAAAGGAGACTTACCTCGCTCCGAAGGTTCATAACCGGCTTCCAGACCCTTCTGATGATACAAATCAATGCACAACGCTCCAAAACTATCCAAATAATGGGAAAACCAAATGAAAATATACTCTAATACTTATAACAATTCAGTTCATATAAATTTCCTACTCCGCTCGAAAAAATTGACAAAATCACCCTGGGGCCCACGTGCCCGGATTCCAAAACTTTTCAAGATAAATCTTACCCATAGCCTCACTAACTCAAATATGCCATTTACTCTCAATTTCATGCCCAAATTCGTGGTCAAAATCCAAAAACACAAATTCTAGGTTTTTCTTCAAAATTCCCAAATTCCTACTAATTTTCATGCTTTAATCCATACCTAACCCATGCATTTAACTTGAAATGAGTGGGGACAACTTACTTTGACATGGATGACGAAATCCCCCACTTGAAGGTCTCCAAAAATCGCTCATCCAAGAGAAAAATGAGAAGAAATGGCCAAGGTCTCGGTTTAAATTAACACTCTGCCCAGACCCGACCACCGCACCTGCGGCCTTAAGCCTCGCACCTGAGCGCCCGCAGGTGCGCCCAAGCACCCTCACCTGCGGCTTCCTCCTCCCCCAGCTGGCTCCGCACATGCGCTTCCCTTTTCCGCATCTGCGCCTTCGCAGGTGCGGAAACAACCTCGCACTTATGCCCCCAGCCAAAATTCCGCATCTGCGATGCCCAAGCCTCACCTGCGGCCAAAGCCTCGCAGGTGCGGTCACACCAGATGCCAGCAACTTTAATTCTTCCTCAACTTCAATTTTGATCCGTTAACCACTCAGAATCCACCCGAGGCCCCCGGGACCCCGTCCAATCACACTAGCCTAATCCAAAACATAATGCGGACCTTCTTGAGGCCTCAAACCACATCAAATAATATCGAAACAAAGAATCGCATCACAATTCAATCTTTATGAACTTTGAAATTTCCAACTTCTACATTCGATGCCGAAACCCATCAAATCACGTCCGATTGACCCCAAATTTTGCACATAAGTCACATTCAACATTACGGACATGTTCCAACTTTCGAAATCGGAATCCGAACTCGGTATCAAAATTTCCACTTCTGGTCGGACTTCTTAAAACCTCCAAATTTCTAACTTAGCCAAATAACTCCAAAATGACCCACGGACCTCCAAATTTATTTCCGATCGTGTTCCCAACACCAGAATCACCATACAGAGCTATTCCCTGACTCGCAATCCCAAACGGACATCAACATCACTGAAATGCACTTCAACCCAAACTTATGAAATTTCTTCTAAAATGCAATCTTCCACAATATGTGTCGAAACGCTCTCGGGTCATCCAAAAACCGACTCGAACATACGCCCAAGTCCGAAATCATCATGCGAACCTGCTGGACCTTCAAACTCTAATTCTGAGGTCGTTTACTCAAAAATCCAATCTTAGTCAATTCTTCTAACTAAAGGCTTCCGAAATGAGAACTTTCTTTCCAATTCGACACCAAACTTCCCGAAGTTCAATTCCGACCACGCCTACAAGTCATAATACCTTAAATGAAGCTGCTCATGGCCTTAAACCGTCAAACGACGCGCTAGAGCTCAAAACGATCGGTCGGGTCATTACATTCTCTCCCATTTAACCATACGTTCGTCCTCAAACGTGCTAGGAACTGCTCTGGAGTTGTTTGAAATCACTGTTTAACACCTCGTGCACCTACTTGTGCTACCACCACTCAGTTGAGTGCATTAGCTCGATCAAATCCGTAGATATCTTCTTTTATCCATACAAAAAGCTCAGAACTCAATTCCAACACCCGAAATCCTCTGCCAGTCCTGTTTCCAACATATGAACACTGAATTAATCACTATCCAAGGTACCAGAACATGATGGCTTGCCTTTGCTGAATTAGCACCATACACCGTATAATTCATCATCTAACCATAATGACGTTCCCTGATCTTAATAGCCAAAATTCTACGAATCTGATACTCTCAATGCACCTTATGACACATATATATATAATAGCCTGCTATAACGCTTACGATACCACCACAACGCAGGAGATGTATAGAAATTTATAACCATCTGCAGAGTCAACAAATCATTGAATCTCTCCTTTTAACTAGAATCATCACCTCATTACGAACCAAATAATGGTATCTGTCCTTTAATATACTTCATATAACCTTATCTCACTGCTCCCTGATCCAGTAATCTTGTCTCACCCAGTATGAATTGTTCATGCCATAATTCAACCCAAATTCTGCCGAAATGTCATATGATTCCACAATGTGCCAATAGGCCACAACTCGAACATGATACACAAAGAAATGACTCGGGAAGGGACTACTCAACTCACGCAGCTAATATGAACTTTCCTCATAAAATAGGAAGCAAAACACAAGAAAAATAAATATAGGGAACCGTACTCAACATCACACCGTTGCGGCGTGCAACCCGATCCACACATAGAATTTACATAAGGAGATACACACCGAGCTAAATTGCTCATTACCAAAAAATATCGAATATCGATCACAAGCACTCTAAGTTCATAATACCATCTTGGGGAGACTGATAGAGCCATACTCTACAAAACTCAAGCACGACTTAGGTGCGATATATATACTCTGAAATCTCAGGAGCCATCATGCTCACATATCATCATGACTATGCGAAATCTCAACCCATAAGAAATTTTCAAGCCGTCTTCCAAACTCACACGGTACAACATAATATTACCTGAAATGAACGAAGATGGAACAACATCTGATGTTCTAATATCCTTCCGAGAGAAGCGCCATACAGAAACAAACACCTCTGACTCACATGGAGCCCATAATCCTATTTAACCCCATTCACAACCTTCAAGCTGATTCTGCTCGCACCAAACTAGGCTAATAGAATTACCTAAGTCCATAATAACCCACTGTTTCTCATAACACGCAGGAACAACCATCATAGCCGGGAAAAACTCCCACCATCCACAACCAAATGAACCGAGCGCCCTCCATGCATGAACTCTCAAATAAACATTGTTATACTTCTTTATACTATGTTCAAACCTTCAATCCATCAAGTGACTGCCAGTCACCCTTATACAATCCTCATGTGAGGTATGCTTCCACGACCCCCTGCACTAGATAACGTAGGGCACTTTGTGAGTGCCAACCGGGTGCAGCTGCTGGACGTAGCACAATTATGCTAAAACTTGCAAAAAAGCTCTGCATCTGTCTGTTCGAGTACAAGTCTGAACCTTCATACCATCGGTCACCCAAATGTTGTAAAGCCAACCCAAAAATCTGCAACCATAACGCAAAGCCTCTTACACCACCACCGATCTGCGTTGATGCCGCAGACAATACCAGCTTACTCTAAACATCCAAGTCCTTTTCGTGCTCACCCGAGCTCGTGACATCCTTGACAACATCGAACCGCAACATTGATTCTTACTTCAAATTCCATACTGCTCACTGCACCTAATCATGACAATACTAAATAGCACAGAATCCCGTCCTAACTCCCGAACCACTAATAGGGTAAACACTTCATCATATAAAACCTTTTACTTAACATAATTCAAGAGAACCATAACAACACACGAGCGGATTCCGATAATTACAAAACATGCAAATCCTCGAGTAATAGTCTATACCACCATAATCCTTCCGAAATTCGCCTACACATAACGGGCCATAATACTTGAATGCTTCCAAATAAAATCAATTACGACGGCTGACAAGCACTCGCACACACCGTCACCAATCATATGCATAACTAATCATGCTGAAGGAATCGATCACTGCTATCAATGTGCCATTTCAACCATGACTAACCAATCTAATTTCTTCTACTTTACTTTTAACTTGCCTTAGGAATAATAACGACTCCAGTCAACACATAACAACTCAATTCACACACATACTGAGTGACCCCATTCCACGAGACTACTTCGTCTCCAAACCCATGAACAGTTCCTTGCCCTCCTTGCACGCATATTCACATCTTCGACCGGTATACCATTTCGATAGACCTTCTATGAATCCGGAGTCATTTTCTCTTTTTTCCTCCAAATGCTACTCTGCACGCTGAAGATATCATAGAAAACTCCAACCATTTTCTCTTTCTCATAATTCCGCTGCAAAAGCTCGATTCTTAACCATATTGTGGGCTTGAAATCCTTATATACCACATCCTAACCTTTGAATCTAATAGGACCGTTGTTGAGAGTCACCCACTCTGGCTTGGTCCCGAACGTAATCCACTCCACGACTTTGCTGGCACCTAAACACCCATCTCGAATAAGCACTCGACAGAATCACTTCCTTGCAAATCACCTCTATACTAAACACAAATCCTTAATCTTTCCAAAGCCTAAACCTGATTCAATAAGGTCAACCTTTGCACACATTTATCAAATCTTATGCTCATTTACCACTCTTGTCTTCTTCCCTTAGCTGCAATAACCCGCTAATATGTCGATAACTAGAATTTTTACCAGTAGATAACCATGCAACCCAACCGAAGGCGGTGGAACTCTCCCACTTGGCCTGAAGCCGTTATTACACAATTCTGGAACTCACCAAGAATCTTCCTTCACTGTGGACATGATCCTGCATAACCAACTCTCCAAATTCCTTGAAATCTTTCCGTTAGCATTTCACAAGCACTCTGAGTCATTAACCCCATTCTCATATCGACCCCTTGCTGAATAGTCAGTAAAATTCCTCGCAAAAACTCCGCCAACTACGCTACCATTGACATGCTCACAGAAGATAACCCACCTACAAAAATTACCAGCTGACACCTTCCAACGGCGCTGCACTGCACAATCTCTACGACATCAATACCCCATCATACGCCCGTTCTCATTTACCAACTTTACCAACCCGTCCGCTCCTCGTGGACATCTACTAAGTGTGCGACAATATCTTCTAATACATAGCCATATTATATCTTCCTTCATATCGAACAACTTCTCTCTGTTGTATCCAATTCTTCCGCCGAAACAACCAATATCTCAACTTAAGTCCGTGGACCCAATCACTACCTACTAAAATTATCAAAATTCTCTAACCTTCTCCTCAAGGGGTACACCTAGCTTACCACATAGCCCATATGATGCGCTGCCAGTATCCCACTTTGGTCAAACTCACTCCTTTAAGCAACTACTTGACTTTCGTTTCTTACACCTGATCTTCTATAAATTTATCCTCCACCTGACACTTTTCACATGTCTCGCTTCATCGTGTGCTACCCAGTTGTTGCCTCAATCGATATCATTCTCTATAGCACTTAAACCAGCAGATCACCACAAACTTTAAAACTCTCCGAAGATCATCTTTCTTGAGCCGCCTACATTAGAAATACTTATTCAATCCTGAACCACCGCACATCGTGATCTTTGACAACCGCTTCTTCAATACTACTTCACATTACTCTAACCCAATGCAACCGAAGAAACTATAACACCGACGAACTTAACACATTCCAGTCAATCAAAGAAAATGATACTACATTACAGATGAAAATTCTACCTCTCTTGAAAACACCAAGTCTTATTACTTTATCAATCCAATCTCAAACATTTATAGTCTGATTGCCTTTCCTCCGCCGGAAATAAAATACTGAAATCTCGGAATCACGTTCTGAGTAGAACTCCTATCAAGTCATTCATTTCCCCGACATATGGGCGAGCATTCTACCATCACGTCAATACCGTGCGGTGACCAATCATAAGCATCATAACAACCTGATCATAGCCTCAAAACTCTCATAAACACAATTACTGAGCTGAAACAACATAATATCCTTCTGCAGAGCAACGACCATAGCCCTAACCAACTACGCATGGAAAACCTCACGCACCATATCTGTAGTACCATTACAACTCCTCGAATTCCCGATTTCTAACAAGCACTTCGCGACGCGTCTCGTGAGACCTAAGGGAACCTAGTGCTCTGATACCACGTTGTCACGACCCAAAATCCATCAAGGTCGTGATGGCGCCGAACTCCATTGTCGGGCAAGCCAACACTCGTTAGATAATTGAAATTCCAAATTTTAGTATTTTGAAATCATTATTTTTTATTTCATTATAAGAAAAAAAAATCAATAAACATTACTGAGTAAATAACAAGGTTTAACACTTCATTTAACATATACGTCTCAAAATCCTCCAGAACCCGGTATCACAAGTGCATGAGAAAATTTTCTAAGCAAAAACCAAATAAAAATACAATAACCGTCCAGAATACAAATTGGACAGAACTGAAAATACACTACTCTGAAGGAGACTCTGCAGGTTGCGGGTCGTCTCGAGAGAAACAACTCTCCTAAGCCTCCAGGTCAGCCACATCACTGCGTCAAGCGGGGCCACTGGATATACAAGTACTTGTGCAACAATATGCACAGCAAGTGTAGTATGAGTACAAAAATAACGCGTACTCAGTAAGTATCCTACCAAACCTCAAAGAGGTGGTGATGAGAGGTCGAATTTGACACTTCCTAGAGGCCAATCTAATAAAATCAAGGGTGAACCTAAGCATGGATATCACAGATAATTAACAAGTAGTGATAGGAAATAACAACTTCTTTTCACATTTTGCAACTTTAGAATCTCCGTCATTTCCGTTGACAATTTATAATTCCGGGCCAGTAAGCAATTAAAAATTACATATAGCACGCAAAAAATTTCATGCGCAAGCAATGCCGAGGGTCGAACGTTCCGAACCAACAATAATAAAATGTGCACTGCCGAAGGGTCGATCGACTCGAACCATAGATGCATCTATTACCCCGCTCGCAAACTAACCTGCGATGCGGTCACATATAAATAATAGAGTTACCCCGCTCGCGAATCATACATGCGACTCGGGTACTCATATATATACACACATTATAATAGTGAATTAGGAATTTATCAGGAAATATTTAACCAAGGAAAGATCAATTCTCTTTTTAGATGATTAAGAAAATGAGGTTTAACCTACTTAGATATTTATTTACAAATTCGATAATATTAGACAGTCTAATTTATCAACAAAATTACAAGTACAACAAGTAAAGCATGTTAGTGGGTCCTAGACTACCCAGACATAAACATAATAGTAGCTACGCATGGACTCTCGTCACCTCCTGCGTACGTATCCCCCGCAAATAGTAGCACATAATTAATTAAATCACCTATGGGGACAATTCCCTCTTACAAGGTTAGAAAGGAGACTTACCTTGCTCCGAAGGTTCATAACCGGCTTCCAGACCCTTCTGATGACATAAATCAATGTAAAACGCTCCAAAACTAGTCAAATAATGGGCAAACCAATGAAAATATACTCTAATACTTATAACAATTCAGTTCATATAAATTCCCAACTCCGCTCGGAAAAATTGACAAAATCACCCTCGGGCCCACGTGCCCGGATTCCGAAAATTTTCAAGATAAACCTTACCCATAGCCTCACTAACTCAAATATTCCATTTACTCTCAACTTCATGCCCAAATTCGTGGTCAAAATCCAAAAATACTAATTCTAGGATTTTCTTCAAAATTCCCAAATTTCTACTAATTTTCATGCTTTAATCCATACCTAACACATGTATTTAACTTGAAATAGTGGGGACAACTTACTTTGACATGGATGAGGAAATCCCCCACTTGAAGGTCTCCAAAAATCGCTCATCCAAGAGAAAAATGAGAAGAAATGGCAAAGGTCTCGGTTTAAATTAACACTCTGCCCAAACCCGACCACTGCACCTGCAGCCTTAAGCCTCGCACCTACGCGCCCGCAGCTGCGTCCAAGCACCCGCACCTGCGGCTTCCTCCTCCCCCAGCCGGCTCCGCACCTGCGCTTCCCTTTTCCACATTTGCGCCTTCGCAGGTGCAAAAACAACCTCGCACCTGCGCCCCCAGCAAAGCCAGCCAAAATTCTGCATCTGCGATGCCCAAGCCGCACATGCGGCCCCGCACCTGCGGCCAAAGCCTAGCAGGTACGGTCACACTAGACACCAGCAACTTCTATTCTTCCTCAACTTCAATTTTCATTTGTTAACCACTCGGAATCCACTCGATGCCCCCGGGACCCCGTCCAATCACACTAGCCTGATCCAAAACATAATGCGGACCTGCTCGAGGCCTCAAACCACATCAAATAACATCTAAACAATGAATCGCATCACAATTCAGTCTTTATGAACTTTGAAATTTCCAACTTCTACATTCGATGCCGAAACCTATCAATTCACGTGCGATTGACCCCAAATTTAGCACACAAGTCACATTCAACATTACAGACATGTTCTAACTTTCAAAATCGGAATCCGACCCCGATATTAAAATTTCCACTTCCGGTCAGACTTCTTAAAACCTCCAAATTTCTAACTTAGCCAAATAACTCCAAAATGACCTACGAACCTCCGAATTTATTTTCGATCGCGTTCCCAACACCAGAATCACCATATGGAGCTATTCCCAGACTCGGAATTCCAAACGGACATCAATATCACTGAAATACACTTCAACCCAGACTTATGAATTTTTTTCTAAAATGCTATCTTCCACAATATGCGCTGAAATGCTCCCGGGCCATTCAAAACCTGACTCGAACATACGCCCAAGTCCAAAATCATCATACGAACCTGCTGGAACCTTCAAATCCTGATTCTGGGGTCGTTTACTAAAAAATCCAATCTTAGTCAATTCTTCCAACTAAAGGCTTCCGAAATGAGAACTTTCTTTCCAATTCGACTCTGAACTTCCCGAAGTTCAATTCCGACCACGCCTACAAGTCATAATACCTGAAATGAAGCTGCTCATGGCCTTAAACCACCAAACGATGCGCTAGAGCTTAAAATGACAGGTCAGGTCGTTACAGTTGTTATATGAATGTTTTTATAGTTTCTCACAAGCTTCAGGACTAGTGGAAAACCATAACAAAAGCTATATGTATTTTGGAGGAGTTCCAATTACAACACAGTAGGATATCATTCAGATGACTGGTTTTACCACAGGTGAACTCCCTTTCGATACTTAGGTGTTCCTTTGAGCTCAAAGAGGCTATTAATAAGTCAGTGTCAACCTTTACTGGACAAAATGCTGGGGAGAATCAAGCAATGGACGGTGAAGTTTTTAAGCTATGCTGGGAGGCTACAATTGATTAGAAGTGTGCTTATAGCTATTCAATCTTTCTGGTCACAAATTCCTCTACCAGAAAAGATCATTCAATTGGTTGAAGCCATCTGTAGGAAGTTCCTATGGACCGGTGATACTAGTTAGAGCAAGAAGGCTTTAGTGGCATGGGACAAGTTGTGCAGACCTAAAACCAAAGGAGGTTTGAATGTTACAGATCTTAGTACATGGAATAGAGCAGCTTTATTGGAACATCTATGGAATCTGTGAAGAAGGACAAGTTATGGATAAAATGAGTGCATGCCTACTATGTCAAAGGAAGGAATCCATGGGACGTAGATGCAAAACAAGCTTCATGGATCATAAGGAAGATATTACAAACTGGGAAATACTTGAATGAAGCAGGATTGAACACTGGAATGATGCTGATGACTGATTCATTTTCCATAAGAGAAATGTACAAACAACTGAGAGGGGTCTTCCCAAAGGTGAACTGGGGTCGAGTGTTATGCAATAATAGAAGCTGTCCAAAATGGAAATTCATTTTGTATCTCGCAATGCAGGGAAAGTTATATACAAAAGATCGACTGATCAGTTGGAGGATACAAGTAAGTCCAGATTGTACATTATGTGAGCATGAGTTGAAAAGTCACAAGCATATTTTCTTTGCTTGTCCATTCTCAACGAATGTTTGGAGAAGAATACTAGTATGGATGGGCATCACACGAAGACCAGAAGGCTGGGATGAGGAGATTAAATGGGCAATAGAGGATGTTAAAGGTAAAGGTTCCAAAATTATAATATATAGGATGAGTATGACTTGGGCAATGGAGGATGTTAAAGGTAAAGGTTCCAAAATTATGATATATAGGATGAGTATGACTGGAGCAGTATATCACTTATAGTTGGAAAGGAATCGACGAGTTTTTCAGCAGGAAAGAAGAAGCAGTGACGATATTGCTAGACAATTAGTTATAGATATTCATTGTATAGGCTATAGACAAAGATTGAGGAATATTTTGCAAAGTTTCAACTTTTATCTTTAGAGGAGTTAGTGAAGATGAGATTGTACTAAGTTTGGAGCCGTTTGTCCAAACTTAGTTTGATATACTTGTAAATATTTACGTGGTAATAAAAGTTTAATTACCAAAAAGAAAACCTCCAATACATTTGGAAATTAAAAAATAATTTAAAATATAAAATAATCTAAATTTTTTAAACCTTCCCACTTAACTACAACATGGACTTCCACGTTGGATTCAAAAAAAAACTGGGCAATTTTTAAAACTTATTTACTAAACCTTCAAATAAAAAACAAAATTACTCCAAGGCTAAATTATTAAATTTACTTTTTCAGGCGTTGCGAGAATGTAGTGAAATAGTTTTTAAAAATTAATATACATATTTGATATTGTACTTTTTCAAAAAATTTATTAAACTTGAAAAATCAAGAAAATAATGATTACTCCAAATCTAACCTATTAAATATACTTTCTCAGACATTGCGAAAATGTAGTAAAATAGTTTTAAAAAATTATTATACATATTTGATACTGTATCTTATCGTGGAAAAGAAGACACGGTAATAAGCTTAATAGCCTGTTTGGGGTTTGTGTTCATTCTCCTTTAAAGAAAATTATTTTATATCATCCCAAAATCTCCCAAGTTTGTGGGCAATGGGAGAAATTTATTCGTTCAGTTACTTTATTTTTTTATAAAACTTGGCAATTACGAAAAAAAATACTTCCTTCCATTGTTGGAATCGGAAATTTTTACAATTTATTATGAAGAAAAAGGAAAAAATATATATATCTGTATATTATTAAAATGAGATAAAATTCTTCACATTAAGCTAAGTGGCAGCCTCATAATAGGTCACATGGTAATTTAGGAGAAAGTTAGTTAGATTAGGTAATAATTTTTTTTTAATTTAAAATTAAAAAAATAAATTATGCATTATGTTGTTAATAATTAGTTACTCTTTTTGAATTTGAATTTAGACATGCTTAATTATTTCTTTTACGGAAAAGTAATTTTATATATTGTAAATTATTTATTTTGAAACCTTATATGTTTTGAATTGGGAAG
>ML264078.1:1891-20421 GCA_005239495.1 Nicotiana undulata | reverse complement strand
GAAGAAAATAGAGTTGGAATCACTTACCTATGGAGTTGTGGTGATGGAAATCTTCAAAATCGCTTAAGGAGAAGTAGGGAAGAAGAGGTTTGAGAAGAAGTGGGTTAAATCTCGTAATGATATTCTGTTTTGGGGCTTTTAAAATGACTGAGCGAAAATGGCTATCGTGATCGCGGCATGAGGCACGCGATCGCGGCTAAAAGGATGCGATCGCATGGAACACGGTCTCTAGCCTTCGCGATCACGACCAAGCGATTGCGTAGAGCACTGGCCCCCAAGCTCCGCGATCGTGGTTGAGGCCCTGCGTTCGCATAGAGTCAACTACTCACCCCCAGCCCCTGACACATCGCGATCGCAAAAACACGTCCGCGATTGCGGAGAAGAAAACGCTGGACACCAGAAAATCCCAAGCACACCAGATTTTTAGCACTTTTCACACCCCGTTAGCTACCCGAAACTCACCCGAGCCCTCGGGGCTCAAAACCAAAACCACACACAGCTCCCAAAACATCCTACGGACTTATTCAAGCTTTTAAATCCCCAAAATATCATCAAAAATAAGGAATCAAACTTTAAAACTCATAGAATTTTCTCAAAACTTCATAAAGCTTAACTTATCCGATTTCAATCCAAATCATGTCATTTCAAGTCCGTTTTACACCAAATTTCACAGATAAGTCACATAACATATAATAAACCTGTTCCGGGATTCGAAACCATAATAGGGGCCCGGTAACACGGTTTTCACATAATAATTCATTTTCAAAATCCTTTATTATTTTCAGAAAACAATTTTCTTTAAAAATTCATTTCTCGGGCTTGGGACCTCGAAATTTACTTCCGGGCATACGCCCAAGTCCCATATTTTCCTACGGACCCTCCGGAACCGTCACATCACGGGTCTGGGTCCGTTTACCAAAAATGTTGACCAAAGTCAACTTTATTCAATTATTCAATTCAAGGTTCCATTTTTATCAAATTTCCACATAGAAGCTTCCCGGCTACATGCCCGGGCTGTGCACGCATATGCGAGGTGAGATTAACGGAGGCTTTCGGGGCCTCGGAACACAGATTTAGCTAGAATTACTTAGGATGACCTTTTGGGTCATCACAAGCATTTTGGACTTAATGAAGTGGGCTCATCACTTTAGCCCAATGGATTAAGACTTATTTATTTAATTCATATATATTGGACTTATATAATTAATTCAATTATATTAGCCCACAATATTTATTTGGACCAATATATCTTGAATTTACAATATAGTCTAAATTATTTTACGGATTTAATTTATATAAAATTTATATGCCTACAGATTGATTTCAGGCGGTGGCAGCAGAAGATGTTCCTCTACTTGACGACTTTAAGTCTGCAGAAGTTAATTAAGGAAGATGTTCCTGTTCTGCCCGACAGAACTCCAGAAAATGAACGCTTTCTCGTGACTGAGGCGTGGAAGCATTCTGATTTTTTATGCAAGAATTTACATTCTTAGCGGACTGGAGGACGATCTGTATAATGTCCATAGTAATGTGGAGACGTCAAAACAACTATGGATAGCGCTTGAAAGGAAATACAAAACGGAAGATGTCGGGTTAAAGAAATTCATTGAGCCTCTGTTGAACTCGTTGAAAAATATCTTTAAATAATTTTTTCTCCGAAACTGGATTTTTAAACGAGATGATTTGACTCAAATACTGATTTGAAAGCATGTTGTGTTTCAGTGAGATTTCATATTGTGGACTTTATGTGTTTTACTGCTCGCCACTGCTGCTTAGCCTTTATTTATGGTTGTTACTTACTGAGTCGGCATACTCACGTTACTCCATGTACCCTGTGTGCAGATCCAGGTATTTTCTAGACACGGTTGAGGCTGTTGGTTATTTCTGACGCAGATTCTCGGAGTTAGCAAGGTAGCTGCATGGCGATCGCACCCCTGCTTTCCTCCTACTTTATCTTCCCTTGTTGTACTTTATTAATCCCATACTATGTTAGTCTTGATGTTTACTGACAGTTGTAATAGTTTCTCATGACAAGTGACACCCGATGTCGGGTCTTTATTTCCATATCTTTCCTTGTTTTAAATTTCTTATGAAAGATTTATCGTTAAATAGCTTGAAAGTAAATATTTTTGAAATGAAATATTGTGTTGTTTGAGTAGTGAGTCGGCTGGCCTAGTACAACGATAGGCGTCATCACGACTTGGTTGTTTGGGTCGAGAAACTAACCCATACTCATGGGTCCGCCTCAGAATAACAATAAGAAAAGTAAGATTACGAACAAATGTAGTAGAACTCTTTCTTTTCTCTTTTTTGGTGTGTTCTCTACCAATGTAAATTGCCATGTTTTATAGGCAAGAAAAGATAACTTAAAAATCTATCTTGAATAGTGCAAAGATAGATATGTTATAGAAAATCTATCCTCACACTATTTATATCACGGAAATACATCCATACACTATTTACTACAAATATCAAATTTTGTACCGGAATCAATATTCTTATCTTGGTAACCAAATGGCCCCTAATTGTACTGTAATTGTTTAACTTGCAGTATCGTGTAAATTATAATTCTTTATTTGTGATTTGCACTCAAAAATTGGTTGGCTTTGAGTAACTAAGAAGTTGGAGGGTTTCTTTTCCAAAAAATAAAAAATAAAAATAAATTGTTGAAGGTTATGTGAACACTTAAATATTTGGGTAGCACTATAATTTAAATATAACTTGTTCAAGTTATACATACAATATATCAACTTCATTTTGGTTTGCAAAATCCCCAGCTTTAGATCTATATCTGAAAACTTTAGGCAGTCAATTCTCAACTTCGATCTCACAAATCTAAAATTAATTTTAGTAGTTAGTATTTTATAAACTTCGACTAATCTATAAGTAGAATCCTTAATACGGCTAGTTGTGCACTTGTTAAAACAGGAAAAAATTAGGTGGAACCGTGGAAGTGCACGGTTAGCCACTAATAACACATGTATTTACTTTTAAGTCACTGTTTAAAATGTCTTTAGTCTTTAGCCGTTGCTTTAATAAACTTTACTCGCCCGGACAAAAATACCCTTCCGCTCATAAAGTTTAGGACCAAGTGTCCTTTACTTATGAGCTTGTTACTGCAAGTTCAGGACTAGTTGTCCTTAAATTATGAGCTTGTTACTGTAAGTTCAAGACTAACTGTCCTTAATTTATGAGCTTGTAAGTCTAAGTTCAGGACTACATGTCCTTAACTTTTGAACAGGGAACTCGAAGTTCAGGACTACCTGTTCTTAATTTCTGTGCTTGTAACTCTAAGTTAAGGACTATTTGTCCTTAATTTCTGTGCTTGTAACTCTACGTTAAGGACCAAGTGTCCTTAATTTTTAAACTTCCAACTCTAAGTTCAGGACCAAGTGTCCTTAACTTATGAGCTTGTTAATGTAAGTTCAAGACTAGTTATCCTTAATTTATGAGATTGTAAGTTTAAGTTAAGGACTATTTGTCCTTAGTTTTTGAACTTATAACTCTAAGTTTAGGACCAAATGTCCTTAACTTATGAGCTTGTTAATGTAAGTTCAAGACTAATTGTCCTTAATTTATGAGCTTGTAAGTCTAAGTTAAGGATTACTTGTCCTTAGTTTTTAAACTTGTAACTCGAAGTTTAGGACTACCTGTCCTTAACTTTTGAACTTGTAACTCTAAGTTCAGGACTGCATGTCCTTAACTTTTGAACTTGGAACTCGAAGTTCAAGACTACCTATCCTTAATTTATGTGATTGTAACTCTAAGTTAAAGACTAAATACAAAATAATTACAAAGAATTTTTATTAAGTAGATACGTTAATACAAAGAATTTTTATTCAGTTTTCTTCAATGTGGTGAACTCTGGTCTATAGGTGTTAATCGGGTCGGGCTGACCCGTTAACAACCCGGTTCAACCCGGGTCAGCTCGGTTCAACCTGGTACTGTAGCAAACATGGCGGGCTGGGACGGGTTGGACGGATAACGGGTTTTAAATGTACATATTTTGGGGAACGGTGCACCGAACCGCTACAACCCGTTAAGCCCTTAACGGGCTGCAACCCGGTTCAGCCCGTTAACCTGTTAATTTAATTAAAAAAACTATCAATAACATTGAAAAAGAAAAATATAATTTAATTTTTTTAAAAAAATAGCCCGACCCACCCGAGCCCGAACCCGTACGGGCCCTATAGAACCCGAAAATTCCCAGCCCGCCACCAACCCGTTAACTCCAGCCCGTTAACAGCCCGGTCCGTTACCGAACGGGCTGATATTTTTTTGTGTCCAGCCCGTCCCAGCCCGCTCGTTAAACACCTATACTCTGGTCAGAGAGCACGAGAGGCTTCTCATGTCGAATTACACCAATGCACCATATTTAGCTCTCTATCTTCTTGGTAAAGGTGGGTCTCGCCTTTACTCATAGCACCCACATCGATTTGTTTAGCTTTTCTGATTTTTGTGTGAGGCTAAAATCATGATCCGGCTGCAAATACAACGAACTTTGGCTGCTGCTTTGTTGTACAGAATCTGAAAATGACATATTTTCGTTTGGGAAAGAAAGGGTAACACTGTCTTTTCATATTAATTTTAATAGACTAGTGGCTACTTTTGCTCAACAATAAAAATGCTGGATAAAAAGTAAATACCTCTTTAAAAAGTGGCTGACCCACACAATTTTTACAAAAAAATAGCTGACATAACTGCTTTTTGGGCCAACTATTAGATTATATTTTGAAGGGACAAATTAAAAAATAGCTAGATTTATAAGTGGTCATATAAAAATAGCTCTGGTTTCAAAAGTAATCAAAATTTATCCAATTTCATGTAAAGATAAATCTGAACGAAAATATTGTTCAAAATCGAGAAAATACTCCAGCATAATGTGTTGGAACTCCAGTATATTATACTGGCATAATATACTGGAGTTTCAGTATAATTATACTGGAGTTCCGGCATAAGTATATTGGAACTCCAATATATTTATATTGGAGTTCCAGTATAATATACTAGATTTCCAGCATAATATACTAGAGTTCCAGTATAATATACAGGTCCAGCATAATATGCTGGAAGTTCATACACATGTGCTCCAATCTCCAGTATATTATGCTGGAACTTTTCGCGTGTTGAAGTTTCAATATAATATGCTAGAAGTTCATGCACATGTGCACCGATCTCTCCCTGCCCGAGGTCGAGTTTAATTTTGGCGACTCGAGCGAGGTCGAGTTTAATTTTGGCGACTCGAGCGAGGTCGATTTTAATTTTGGCGACTCGATCGAGGTCGAGTTTAACTTTGGCAACTCGAGCAGGTCGAGTTTAACTTTGGCGACTCGAGCGTGGTCGAGTTTAACTTTGGCGACTCGAGCGAGTTCAAGTTTAATTTTGTTGACTCGAGCGAGGTCGAGTTTAATTTTGTCGACTCGAGCGAGGTCGAGTTTAACTTTGGCGACTTGTGGAGTGGCGTAGGAGAATGGTGAGCTACCTTGCCTTTCATTGAGAGTTTCATGCGTTGGTTCATGCATGCGCCGGGGTGAGTCCCATTCTGCGTAGTCCCTTTACCGTGTGGCCTAGAGAGGCCGTCGATGGGTCGGGCGATGAACCAGATGCTAAGAGGCTCATGTGGTTCAAACTGCGGGGAGGGTAGGCGTTGCACACCTATGGCGAACACATGGGAGAACTCTTGATACCCACACCTTACCTGTGTTGGGACGTCTTCGAGTTTGCCGTACAATCCTTTGCTTATGGAGGTTGTTTCTTGCCGCTGCCAGTTCGTTCTGAACTGTTCGTCTATTATTTATGCCAAAGGCATGGTGTAGAGTTCTCCTTTGTTTTCCCGCTGCTGCGGCCAGGAATTATAGGGGCGATATCAGCTAGTCCCTTCGCCTATTACCCTGCCTGTGTGCCCGTGGCGAGCATCCTTGCTCTTCACTTCACCAATTTTGTAAAAGGAAAGGCGAGCTGAAGGTATAAGGGACCATTTGTTACCTGGGATGGCCGGTTGGCTGTTGGGGGGGGGGGGGTTGTTCGTGTTTCCTTCGCCGATTGTAGTCTTTGGACCCGATGCTAGCTTCATGTCCCGCCTCGCTGCTATTTTGGTTTGAGTGTTCCGTGGGTGGATGATTCGTTTCACCCATTATGTTCTCGAGTTCGAGTCCCGGACGAGCCAAAGAAACAGTAATATAAGTCATACCACATGGTAAGATTACTACGCGTGGGTACTAACCTGAAAGTACTATTACGAGTGTGCTTGGCATGTGAGCCGCAGCCTTACTGCAATGGTTCACGCTCATGATGCGTTCTGGTTTCGCATGAGGATTTCATTCTTGGTTGGCTTGGTGGATCTAGTGGGAACTAAGTCTTTGGATAGGAAATTCCCCACAGACAGCGCCAAAATGTTCGACCAAAAAGTGCGAGATCTTTTGTTAAACTTTAATAAATTGAGAAAATAGAGGATAAATCCTAGCCAAGGTTACTTGATGCTAGATCGAAGGATCTTAAGTAAGAGAGATTGAATGAAACTAAATTTATGACCTTATTAAGATCGTGAGTGTTACTGAACGTATTTGAAAAACTCACATTCACGATGCCATCATTATACAATATGAAAATAGAAGAAATGGAGAAGAAGGATCATATTAATGACTGAGACTTTATTGATTCCATGCTCTGAGCTTTACTTTCACAAGAGGTTTTCTGTATTCTCTTTCCTTAGGGGAGAGAAGAGAAGAGCCCCCTGTATATATATTATCTTTTTCTGTTTATCCAGCGGTCTTTAACCTGCAAACTATGATTGTTCGTTGGTACTTCAGGCCGACCTCCTGGGCGCGGCAACATATACTGCGTCGCAAAGGCCTTCTGGCGAATCAACTCGACCATGGCCGTGAAATGCGTCATTACGGCCTTTAGCGTACGCAATCACGTCCTGACTGCTTTCTTACCATCGAATCTTGAGGTCGTTCCCATATGGTCAGATTTCGACCCATACACCCACTACCAACTAAAGAGCTTAATAATTGAAAAATGATCAGTTTAATAAGCAAAACAACACATAATACAAACAGATAATAACCTCTTTGCTTCATCTTATTTCTTTTATTTCTTGTTAAGAAGAGAAGGAAGAGGTGAGAGTGGGTGAAATAATTGAAAGCAAAAATGAACAACTCACATAGGTGTCAATTGCAGAAGTCTAATAGGTAACATGAGTTTTTGAAACCAATCATGTCTGATGGAGCTTTTAATTTTAACTCTTTTGGACAGTTTTTTTTGGGTCTAAGGTGCTGAAAAAGTTGGATGTGACTACAAAACATTTTCACGAAAAGGATGGTAACTTGAAGCTTGTAGTACTGACTTTTGCCCCGACTAATTCCTTATATTTGCGTTTTTGTCCCTCATATCTTTAGATCAATCATCTTTTGTCCCTTAAATTTATTATTTTGAGCAAAATGTAGCATGCTTTTGTTTTCAAGAAAATTTTCAAATCTTGAACGAGATTTTTTTAGTTTTTCCAAAAGAAAACAAAAAATTCAATCTAAATTGTTTAGAGAATTTTTTTTCAATGTCTAAAAAAGCTAAATAGAGTTTAATAGCATAGAGTACTTGCTGAATATATACACTTAAACACGAAATAAATCAAAATTCAATATAGTTTGCTTGATAGGTTGATACCCTACAGCAGCAGAAATAGCCAAAGGCACCAGCAAACTATTATTAGATTTTGTATTTGTATGGAAGCATGGATGAAATATATTTCTCTCCACTAAAACATTTGGATATTTGGAATCATAGAGACATATTTTATAAAAACTGCACCAACTACTCCTACTTGTGTCATGCCTGTTTGACAATGATATATCAAGGCAAACAAATGATCGACATGAAAATAGTGTTTGGGGTTTTTTAAGCTATTAATGCTTAAAATAGGGTGAATGGAAAATGGAGGGAAAAATGAAATATTTGAGTAACATTTGAGCTTCCCTTCTTGATTGTCTCATATGGAAAGAAAAAAAGGTTTTTGATGGGTATATATGCAGTTGCTCTTCTTCTAGCTCGTAAAGAGTTGAGAAGAAGGCAAGCCTCGCGCCGTCGTCGCTCTGTTTTTGTAACACAAAATTAACCACCCTCTTCAATTTTCCCTCTTTATTGTTGAGTAAATAGCCATTTATGTTATGGCATTTATTCTATGGCCGTTTTGCAAAAACAATCATTCTGAAGAGTTGCACCTCTTCAGATTTCAGCCCAACTTTGGCTATAAATACAAGTCCATTCTCTTAGATTTTTCATACGAATTTTCTAAGTTCTCCTCATTTCTTCTGCACATTTTAACTTCAAAGAAAGCAACAGTTAGTGTGATTTGCTACCGAATTTTGTGTTCGCTGAAACACTAGGGTTTGAAGCACCACTACACCGGTGTGTAATTCGTTCCATCATGGGAGGAAATAATCCATAACCTTGGGTACTAGGAGGGGATTAAATTTCTTAAAGAAACACTGTGAATTCTAGGCTCGAATTAGTTTTATTTCGTTTACATTTCTGTTTGAATATTATTTTATTATCTCCAGAGTTATTTTACTAATACAATTTACTAACAAATAGATAGTATACGGCTTAGTGAATAGCAAATGACCAACGACTTTCAAGATAAAGCTAGTGAATGAAGTGCAATGGCGGACCCAGGATTTTATGCAAGCGGGTTCAATATTAGAAGTACAAAACTTTAGACGTAAAATAGTAGTTGTCAAGTAGGTTCAAATAAAATATTTATACAAAGTTTACGCTATTTTAATCGTAATTTATACATATACACAGTATTATTTTTTGGTGAAGCGGGTTCAGTTGAACCCGCTTGCCACCGCGTGCGTCTGCCACTGATGAAGTGATATGTGTACCACTATCAGTGATATACTCTAGGAGATAGTGCTAAATAGGAATGGCAAACAGATGGATCGGGTCAGATATGGACAGGTAAAAAACGGGTAACGCAAAAAACGGATAAATAACATGCCAAAGAAGATCATAGTATTTTAGCATCATCATAGAAAGACAAGCTGGATTCATTCCTGGGAGAAAAGTTGCAGACAATGTGATCTAGGCACATGAATTGATAAAAGCATATGCAAGGAAATATATCTCGTCAAGATGCATGATCAAGGTGGATATTCAAAAAGCCTATGACATAGTAGATTGGAGGTTCCTGAAGCAGATGGGGGAAAAGATGCATTTCCTCCAAATTTTGTTAGATGGGTGATGGAATGTGTGTCAACTGTTAATAACTCCATAGTAATCAGTGGAGAACAAACCAACCCATGATGTTGCAAGAGAGCTTAGGCAAGGGGATCCAATGTCACCCTTTTTATTCGCCATAGTCACAGTACTTAAAGCAAAAATCTTACTGAACTGAGGGATGAGAAGCAATTCAAATATTATCCTAAGTGTTCAAAAATGAATATCACTCACTTGAGTTTTACGGATGACTACTAATATTTGCCAAAGGAGATCTAACATTTGTAGGTCTACTACACAGTAAATTTGGCAATTTCACAGATGCCTCATGTTTACAAGCTAACATGTCAAAGAGTACTATCTATTCTAGTGGAGTCTCTGATCCTATCAAACATGAAAGGGTAGTAGGGGATATGGGCAAGGGGAATTACCTTTTAGGTATTTAGGTATTCTGGCTACAAGAAAGTTGAAGATGGTAGAATGGCAATCATTAATCTCCAAGATCACTGCAAGGGTGGCTTCATGAGTAGCAGAGAAGTTGTCATATGTTGGTCGAGTTCAATTGGTGAAATCAATTCTTTTTGGAGTCCAATCTTACTGGGCTCAGCTGTTCATAACAACAAAATCATTGGTTTCATGGAGTGAAATGTGTGTGCCAAAGTCAGCGAAAGGACTTAACCTCACAAATTTGAAGATTTTGAATAAAGCATCCAAAGCTAAAACTTACTGGGAATTACATAGTAAAAATGATACTCTTTAGATCAAATGGATACATGAGTATTATATAAAAGGGAAGCAGTTAACCAATATGCCCATACCTCAACAAGCAAGCTTGATGGTAAGGAAAATATTCAAGGCAAAAGAGGAATAGAGCAATGCGGCACATAAGTGCTCGGGTAACAGGATTATGATTAGGACCATCTACTTGGAAATGATGGGGATTTACCAAAAGTCACATGGAAGAATCTAACGTGTGGGAATGCAGCAGGACCAAAAGCTGTATTCATAACATGGCTTCAACTTCAAGATAGATTACTCACAACTACAAGGCTAAAAAGCTGGGGAATGCAGATAGATACAAGATGTGCAAACTAGCTGAGGAAAGCAAAGATCATCTATTTGTTGAATGTGAAGTTAGTAGACGAGTGTGGAGCAAATTAATGGCTTGGATACAAATTGATTGGCCAACAATGATGTTATGGGAGCAAATGCAAAGCTGGATAAAGCAGACTACAAGAGAAACGACAAAACAAGCAAGAATTGTGAAACTGGTATATACAGAATTCATAAAGGCAATATGGATTGAAATAACAGAGCTTTTGTACAGAAAAAGAAAAAAACAAGTGATGCTATAGCTAGAGAATAGCCTATACCAGACATGATCACGTTGCTAACAATCTTAGGATGACTTTACAGAACTTGAGATTTCCTAGTTAAGGTGTATAGGATAGTCTTTAATACCATGGATCTTTGTTTGTCATATGAACAACAGACTGAGTATAAAGTCTAGCTGGATTTGTAAATATTCTACTTGATAATTAATGAAAGTTTATAGTTACCAAAAAAAGAAAAGATCATAGTATTTTGGTTTCTTAATATCTTTTACATATTTGGTTAAATAATTATTCAATGCTACCGTACCATCCTTATAGAACCGCTTTTGGGATCAAATAATGAGTTACTACTTCAGTAGAGAAGGAAGAAATGGCACAAAATTTCTTGCTTACTTCAGGAGTAAATTACCTTTTATCAATAAGGTAAGCTTATTTTAGTAACAAAGTACCCAGGAGGTAATAAGTAGAAAAGCAGGACAGCTACGTCGCTAGAGACTCAAAAAGATCTATTGCATTTGTATGTAATGTACTAGTTACAAGTTTTTCCTTCACCAAAACACTATATTTTGGATATTTGACATATGGAATAGCTCTTGTTCCCTTCAAGCCACACTGTCTATGCAATGCAGATAGGAATAGTTTTCCCACATCTTCTTCACATGTTGTGCGGCCAAATGCATAATTTTTTATCTAGGCCGCCAACTGCATAATAAACCTCTGAAAGTCTGTGGCGTTGTCCAAGAGACCTTACAGACATTCAAGAACAAACTCCAGATCATCAGTCAAGTTTGATAGCAATGCAAGATTAAATTATCTACTGTTTCAGAGGAATTCTAACAAGGAAAGCATCGTGTAAACCTCTCTTCTGAAGCATTTGTTGAGTTAAACATCCACTTTGTGCAGCCAGCCAACCAAAACATCCCAACCTTAGGCTGTCATGTGGTGTTACAAAGCATCTTCCATGGCCAAAGCTTATCAAACACATCAGTGTATTCCTGCAGCATTCTGTAGCAAGAGCTGACAGTTGAAAAACCATCATTACTTAAACTCCAAAACTTGAAAGTCATTTGAGTTCTCAGATATGTCTGCAATAGAAAACCAATCTCTTAAAAATCCCAGTCAAATAAACCTCTCCGTAAATGTAGATTCCAGCCAGTAGCATTGGGCAATCAAACAATCCTTTAGAGGTCACACTATATCAACGTTTATGTGTAGTGTCTCGTTATGTTCTAATGAATGGGGTAGCTCATGTATGCAATAGCATGCAACAAAGCTTTTACATCATTAGCAATATAAAAATTGGCATATGTCTATAACTTTAAGCTTATCTTACCACAACCTCCCCTCACCCACCCAAGAAAAAACCCACAAGGGACGAGGTTTTCATAAATACAAGAAATTGCTTAAATTTACAGCCATCTAGAAGTATCATTTTCTAACACAATAATGGGGCAGGCGTAAACACAATGCGTACACCCTAGATCATATTAGGCATATCAAATGAATCTTTGATGAAGCAAAATGAATAAAAACAAAAAAGAGTGGCAGGCGCTCAAAACTTACTGCATATATAAAGCTTTTAAAAAGGGTGACTGACCAAAAATTTTTAGTGTATATTTCTAATGGTGATAAGCATGATGCATATATAAGCGGTGTTTATAAGAAGATAGAAGAAGTAGATTACAAACTTCACCTTTATTGTACTCGATTTCTTAAGCTTGCAAAATACCACCATTCCAGTTCCATCAATTTCGTCCCACATCAATGCTTGAAAGGTCTTTCATCAATATTCCTGGCTTGAAAGGTGTATAAAACCACTTCCTAGCAGCATATAACGCATTTACCTTCACAATTTCCACGAACTCATATTGTTTAACCTAAAAAGAAGATAACCAAAAATCAATTACAAGCGATATTAGTTTGATATAATCTTCTTAAACCAAAGGAAAACGGCAAGCACTTACATTGTGTGAATTGAAAATTTCACAGCTCGGTATAGCTGTTTTTCTCAGGATTTTTCTGGTACTCGCGTAGTTGCGCAATTTTAGTGTTACTCATTCGTAGGTAAAGTTTATGCAATGAGGGGCCCTCGAGTTGAGGAAAATAACAATGTCAAAGAGGATAAGTAGATAAGAATACAGATGCACCTGGCAGATAATTGTTGGGCATTTAAATTGTCAGTAGTTTAATTTACTAGAATTCTTAATTTAGTAGATTACATATATCCCTAGACTCCTAGTTATGCTTAATAGCTTTGTAATAAGACTCTCTGGGACTCTCTCTAACTAGTTCTAAGATTATAGGCTCCTTTAACGAGCTTATTTATTGTTATCAAAATAGGTCACTCACGGAATATAAACAAGGGAAAGGGTTTGTTCATCACAGACTTTCCGATGAATCGCCATGTGACAAGATCCATTCCGCGTGACCATAACAACTTGGCACAGAGCCAAACACTATGAGTGATCCAAGCAAACACGAAGTGTTACAAGCTCTCCTTCAAAAGGCGCAGGCTGCCAACGAAGCACGAATAACAGAACCTGAATCAAGGATGGTTAATCAGCTGCAACAAAATCGTTACAATTGAAGGAGTTCATTGTTGGGTTTAACAAAAATCAAGGAAAGGATTCTGATGCTGGAGCAAGCAGCAATGTAGGTAACCAACCCTACAAACTAGAGAATCGACCTAATCAGCTGACATGACATAGTGTAGTACCAAGGTACACAAACTTGGATTTTCCTACTTTTGACGGATCTGAAGACCCATTGATTTGGCTACACCGTTGTGAGAAATTCCTCTCCAATCAGAGAACAAATGAAGCAGATAAGGTGGGATTGGCAGCATTCCATCTTCTAGGTGAGGCACAATTATGGTATCATCAAGTGGAACAAGAGTATCCCTCTGTTGACTGGTCTGAATTCAAATAATATTGTGCTTTCAGGTTTGGGCCTCCATTAGGCAGTAATCCAGTAGGTGATCTAGTTAAACTTAAGCAAACAGGCTCAATTGAAGAGTATCAGTGCCAATTTCATGAACGGTTAGCCAGGGCCAGTAAGTGTGTTTGCGTGGACCAGCAAGTTAGTCTTTTCACTGCCGGGCTGATTGATTACGTTCAGCTTGATGTTGAAATGCCTAGTCCACCAGATTTGGTTCATGCCATGAATATAGCTCGAGCTTTTGAAAAGAAACAGAAGGTGGTGCGGGCAATATCTTCTCGAAGGGAGACTTGGCAAGGGACTAAAGGCTATTTCTGTACTACTACAAGTTCAACAATTCCAACTCTAAATGGCAGCAATGCACCAAGTGGTATTACTGAACCAAAGTTGGTAAGTTCATATGCTCCTTTCATAAAAAAGTTGTCAAGGGTTGAAATGGCAGAGAGAAGGGCAAAATTATTGTGTTATAATTGTGATGAATTGTATTCGATTGGGCACCAATGTAAGAAGCTATTTTGGTTGGAACTAGCTGATCTAGATGATGAAGAACCTAGCCATAAAGATGCACAAGAACATGAAATTTCCTTATATTCCATCACGGGACAGAAGAGCGCAACAACAATGCAGTTATTGGCAATCATGAAAGGTCAACCATTGTTGAGCCTTGTTGATTCGGGAAGCACACACAATTTCAAGAGTTACACAGCAGCGCAACACTTGGGGATGCAAGTACAACCTGGTACAAGTGCCAAGGTATCAGTGGCTAAGAGAAAAAGTTTACAGCAAAGGAACTTGCCTAGCGGTATCCTTCTGTATTGATAACCAAAACTTTAAAGCTGGCTTCTTTGTTATTCCGTTAGATGGCTTTGACATTCTTCTAGGGGTGATTTGGTTACAAACATCAGGCCCCATTCTTTGGGACTTCGTTACACTTGAAATGAGTTTTACTTCAAATGGGAAACTAGTTGTCTTTCAAGGGCTACCTGTTCAAAATTGCAACTTTAATTATTGCATGATTAAGATGAGCACCACAGTAAACTGAAGCAGGCCTTGGCCGAATTTGTTGACTTATTTCAGGAGCCTACTGGGCTGCCTCCTATGTGAAATTGTGATCATCGCATTTGCTTAATACCTGGTTCCACACCCGTGGTAGTTCGACCATACCGGTATCCTCATTTGCAGAAAGATGAGATAGAAAAACAGTGTGAAGATATGTTAAGACAAGGAATCATTCGGCCTAGTAGATCACCCTTCTTATCTCCAGTTTTATTGGTTCGTAAGCATGACGGAACTTGGCATTTTTGTATTGATTATCGTGAGCTCAATGCCAAGACACTGAAGGATAGATTTCCAATGCCAGTGGTGGATGAATTATTAGACGAATTGTACGGGTCCAGATACTTCACGAAGCTAGATTTGAAGTCGGGCTATCATCAGGTCCGCATGTGTTGGATTTTTCATTTGTTACTGCTGATATTTGATTTACCAGAATAATAAGTAGTTTAGTCAAAGGAAGAGTCGTTGTTTAAATTTAAATCTAATAGGATAAGTTAGTTGAGATAGTTTAGGTTTTTGAATTTGAATATTTATTCTCCTGATTATCTGCAGATTCTGTTTTTAAATTGGCTATTTAAAGCCTTGTTATGCTTAATAAAATAATTGAGAGACATTTTCAATCAATATTTTTAATATTTTTGCTGCCCCATCTTTTAAAAAACCAACAGTGGTATCAGAGCTTTATTAGTATCCGAGATCTGTGAGTTCCTCCAAAGAACCATTTCAAATCATTTTTAACCAATATCAAATTTTAAACCCATTTTCAAACATGGAAAGCAGCAGTCTCTCATTGAATGTCCCACAAACTTTCACTGACGAAAATTATCAGATTTGGTCAGTGAAAATAGAATCATATTTTGAAATCTATGATTTATGGAATGTTGTAATAGAAGAAAGATCATTACAACCACTCCCTACAAATCTTATCATTGCCCAAATGAAAACTCCTTTAGAAAAACCTTCAGACAAGACAAAGTTATTGAGATTGTTTTTTTATGCGCAAAATAAAAAAAAAAAAAAAAAAAGAACAAGTCATATTGCAGATGGATACAAGTTCAAAAACACTTGAAAGAATGAAAGCACAAATTGCCAAAGCAGAAATTGAGGAGTATCAACCTATTGCAGCAACAAAAGCAAGGAGGAGTGTTGGATTTTGCATTTGTTACTGCTGATATTTGATTTACCAGAATAATAAGTAGTTTAGTCAAAGGAGAAGTCTTTGTTTAAATTTAAATCTAATAGGATAAGTTAGTTGAGATAGTTTAGGTTTTTGAATTTGAATATTTATTCTCCTGATTATCTGCAGATTCTGTTTTTAAATTAGCTATTTAAAGCCTTGTTATGCTTAATAAAATAATTGAGAGACATTTTAAATCAATACTTTTAATATTTTTGCTGCCCCACCTTTTAAAAAACCAACTGCATGAATCCCCTAGACATTGAGAAGACAACATTTCGCACGCATCACGATCATTTTGAATTTTTAGTTATGCCATTTGGATTGTCAAATGCTCCATCAACATATCAAGCACTAATGAATGAGGTATTCAAATTACACGTGTCAGTTTGTGTTGATTTTCTTGACAACATTTTAATATATAGCAAGACATGGGATGATCATCTCACTCATATTGGCATCATTTTTGAGTTATTGCGTGCTCATAACCTTTATGTCAAGAGATCCAAATGTTCTTTTGGAGAGACCCAAGTAGCATATCTTGGCCATGTGGTGTCTGAAACAAGCATGGCAGCAGACACAAACAAGGTTCATGCTATCATTGATTGGCCTCAACCATAGTCCACCACTACCTTGCGCGGATTCTTGGGCTTAGCGGGTAAATTTATAAGAAATTACAGTCAGTTAAACCTACTTACGTTGTCCTTATTACCACTCGTCGGGTAGTTGTTCCGTAACACCACTGCAGGAGCCGCCAGCCGGATCGACCAACAAATGATAGGCCAGAGAGATGGGCTCATTCGACTAATCAGTGATCCCTGGGCCTACCTAACACAGATGTCCCTGAAATAGGGGATTGGTTGATCGGAAAGCTCAGGCAGGAGTAGGAGCCCCTTTAACTAACATGTTTAAAAGAAATTTGTTCCAAGGGGATGAAACGACTTTGGCATCTTTAGACACTCTTAAAAAAACACTTGCAACTGCTCCTGTTTTACAATTACCAAATTTTAATGATCCATTAATAATTGAATGTGATGCCTCGGGAGGCGGTATTGGAGCTGTGTTGCAACAAAATGGCCATCCTATTGCTTTTTACAGTCGACAACTAGCAACTCGACACTTCAAATTGGCTGCATATGAGAGAGAATTAATTGGATTGTCAACATTGGCGTCCTTATCTATGGGGAAGGTCTTTCTTGATTCGCACGTACCACTATAGACTTAAATATTTGTTGGAACAACGGCTTACCACTTCACCTCAACGACATTGTATTAGCAAGCTTATGAGGTTTGATTTTTGTGTGGAGTATAAGGCAGGCCACTTGAATAAGGTTGTTGATGCCTGGTCACGTCGTCCTAGTAAGGAGGAATTACTATACGCCATCAGCCAACCACGTGTACTACTGCTTGATGCGATTAGAGAAGAGATACGCAATGACATTTCATTGCAAGAATTAGTCCAACAAGTGCTTCGTCAAGAACTTGATACTTCCTGGTCAATTAAAAACGGGCTACTATTTTATAAAGGCAGTCTCTAGTTGTTGCCTTCTTCCCAATTGATTGCTACTATTCTGTCAGGATATCATGATAATGCCCATGAAGGGGTACATAAAATATTGCAGCGCATGCGACAAGATTTCTACTGGAGGTATGAAGTCGGTTATTGGGAATTATGTCATTGCTTGTCAAGTTTTTCAAGGCAACAAGGCTGAACATCTGAGCCCTGCGAGCTTACTACAGCCACTTGCACTTCCTGGGCAGGTATGGGCTGATATCTCAATGGACTTTATTGATGGCTTACCAAAGGCTTGGGGTAAAACAATATTATTTGTGGTAGTCGATCGTTTTTCCAAATATGCACACTCCATACCCATGTCTCACCCTGACACTGCAACCCGTGTTGCCCATGATTTCTTTGAGAATGTTGTTCGCTTGAATGAGATATTCGAATCGATTATTTGTGACAGGGATGTGATTTTTACAAGCACATTTTCGAGAGAATTGTTTCGTCTATGTGGAACAAAGTTGGCATTCTCTTCTGCTTATCACCCTCAAACTAATGGTCAAACTGAAGTTGTGAATCGTACTATTAAAATGTATTTGCATTGTTTGGTTAAGGATTATCCAAAGTGGGTTGATTGGTTCCCTTGGATATTGTTATAATACTTCCTTTCATACTGCATTGCACTCTTTTTAAGGTTGTTTATGGCCGAGATCCTCCTCGTCTATTGTCTTATGTGGCTGGTTCTTCATGAGTGGAGGCTCTTGACAATGCATTGCTGGATCGTGATTTAGTTATGCTTGACATTCGCAGCAAGTTGCAACAAGCTCAAGTTAGGATGAAAGAATATTATGACAAAGGTCACCGTGAGATTGCATATGAACCAGGTTCTCTAGTTTGGCTGCATTTACATCCTTATCGCCAAAAATCTATTACGGGTCAACTACGCCATAAGCTTGCACCTTGGTTCTCTGGGCCTTTTCCTGTGTTGCGGCGAATAGGGGAAGTTGTGTATGAGTTACAGCTGCCCAGTGACCGTAAGTTGCATAATGTATTTCATGTATCCCTCCTTAAAGCTTTTAAGGGTGTTGCTCCCACAGTTCCTCCAACTTTGCCACCACTAGCGGATGGTCGTGTTGTTCATATGCCTTGTTCTGTTCGACAAGCTCGTCTTAATCGAGGAACTTGGGAACTCTTAGTGCACTGGTGTGGGTTTGATTTGTCATATGCTACTTGGGAGGATGCTGAACATTTTCGTAATGCCTATCAGACTTCGAGCTTGAAGACAAGTTCTTTAAAGGGGGGG
>ML264077.1:4587-41682 GCA_005239495.1 Nicotiana undulata | reverse complement strand
ATTTTCACACCTATTCCCTGTGGGATTCGACCCCAACCTTGTTGGTTTATTATATTTGACTTCAACCGCTTTACACTATTTTAGAAGTGTAATTTGAGCGTATCAAGGACCTAAGGGTAGAGTGAGAGTGCTTGACATAGTTTTGAAAAGGTTTTAGTAGGAAAATAGTGTTGAAAGAGACTTAGTTGAAATAGTTTGTAAATAAGAGAGTTGTTTAGTTAAACAACTTTTGACAAGAATTGGGGTAATCAAATAAGAAACACAAGGCCAAAACAGGTTCAACAACATTCAAAGAACCAACCTTCGCACAAGGGTAATTAGGGATTGGGAACAAATAGAGCATGTATGGTAAACACACAACAGACATAAGTCCTTTTTCACTTGGTACAGGCAGTAAGACATGGATTCAGGGGTGTTAATTAGAACACAGTTATAGAATCAGAGATGCTTTAGGGGGGTCATGGGGGTTGGGAGATAGTAGAGTATAGGATTTCATACTAAACATGATCGAGCATAACATTAAGACAACTTAGGACAATAGCCCAATAGGTGCATACTATAACTAGGCAACAATATACAAGCATTAAAATAGAGTGATCCCCATTGAAACAGGTTACAGATTCATAAGAGTATGCTGACCCTAAAGAGGTAAGACATGGATAGCATAATTAGATGAAGCAAAAATGTGAATAGATTAACTACATGTTGAACAGCAGAACCATAGATAGAAACAAATCAGGAACATGAAGAAGTAAAAACATATTGGTTTTAAGTCTTGAATTGAAATCATGAAATACTAGTTGAGAGATAGTAAACACAAAGTGAGGAGCAAGAGAGTATACTAATCAGCCTTGGGTTACAGCCGGCTAACTTAGAACAATACCAAGTAACCAGAGAAAAGAGAGAGCAAAAGAGAGTTTCTTGTGTGAGAGATAGTTAGAACTAATGTGTTTGTGTCCGTGTTAATGAGAGAGAGCATATATATAGTAGTCTGAAACTAGGTAGAATAAGGTAA
Source organism: Nicotiana undulata (assembly GCA_005239495.1). Lineage (NCBI taxonomy): Eukaryota > Viridiplantae > Streptophyta > Magnoliopsida > Solanales > Solanaceae > Nicotiana > Nicotiana undulata. The sequence continues at coordinate 40,667 of ML264077.1, read as the reverse complement.
AAGTCACAATTGTGCAGTAATTATGGGACTCAGAACCAATCAGAGTGAAATCAGAACAAATACTCCCATAATTAAGGGAGTTATTCAAACGGTAAGTAACAAATAAGGAAAGAGCCCATATATAGCTTAAGGGAATAATTCAAACAATTCAAGTATAGAGCAGGTAATTATGCTAGGTTCATCAGATTCTAATTAAGGAAATAGGAATCAATTAACAGTAAGTCAATTATGTAACAAGGTAAGAAATAAACTAAATATCGGAAATTAGTAATATAAGTAAAGGTTTTCAATCACCAGGAATCAGGGATTCAAATAGAAGACAATATTAATTAAAGGAAAGTACCACAAATTAATGGAATAAACATAATATAGGCAGGGAGAAGCAAAAAGTCAGAGACCCTAATAAGCACAGTAGGGTAAAAATCACATAAAATTAGGGATTCAACTAGAACAAAGTACTGATTCGGGGAAATTGCCACAAATTTCTGCTTATAAACAGAATAAACATAAGATAGGCAGGAGAAGCAAACACAGAAACCCTAATGAGAATAACAGGGTAGAAATCACAAGAAAACCGGAACATATTCATGAATAACAGACATGCGAACAAATTAGACGAAAAAATAAGCAAGAACATTTCTCAAAATCCAAGATTAAGACCGAAGGACTTAGGGTTTTCAACATAATGAATCAGATAAAAGGGAAAAACTTAAATAACCGTTTAAACATAGTAAAAATAAAAGAATAATACTGAAAATCAGAGGGAAAGTCACTTTAAAAAGGGATTAAGGAACCTTAGTTTTGAAGACAGAGAGGCGTTTTTGAAACATCGAAGAGATTCTCCAGAAAACAGTAAGGAAAACTAAAAAATATACTCAAATCTGTTATAGATCCGAAGAGTCAAGAGATTAGTTAGGTTTTCAGAGAGAGATAACCCAGAGAGACAGAGATATTCCAGCTAAGAAGCCATGGATCTAGCCGGAAAAATAGAAGGTCTTACTCAGACAGGCAGGGCGGCTTGAGAACGGCATGAAAAGGCCATGGGGTGTGAGTTGAACAACCTCTGGTCCCCTTGAGGACCTCAGGGTAGCAAGGATCCGGCATGTGAGGGAGCCATGGAGGCTAAGGATGGTGGTGGAACCACCATTGTTATCGGCAAGCCAACGACCGGCGAGAGGAGATTAGGGTTTAGCAGAGAGAGCTTGAGAGAGAATGGGAGGAGATGACGGTGGAGAGTGAAGAGAGAAATGAGGGTTTGGGGGGTAGACTATGGGATTAATTTAGGAAGGGACGGATCTGGTCTGTTGATCAAAATTGATCAACGGTCCAGATTAAAAAAGAAATTGGGTCGGGTGGTTTAATGGATTGGGCTTTAGGTGTATTGGGTTGATTTAATTAGGTTTATGGTTGGTTTAATTAGGCCACAATTATAATGAAATTAGGCTATTTATTAAATACCCAATGCAAATTAATTAAAATGGTTTACAAAATAGCTAACAATAATAAAAAAATAAATTTCATGCATAGATAATAGTTTTAAATTATTGTTTAATATTTAAAAATACCAATGACTAATTTCTTGTAAGAAATAGTACATGATTATATGCTTGGGCTATAATTGCAAAGTTATTGTAACTATAGCCAAAAGATGTCAATTTGGCTAATTATGAAATAATTTGGCCTTAATAGGATCGTAAACAATAAATTAAATCAAGAAATGCTATTGAAATCATTTGTGATGCAATTTTATGATTATATTTTGGAAATAAAATGCTGGATAAATTAATAAAAATATAGGAAAAATTATGAAAAAATACCAAATGTTATTAATGCATTATTTTGGAGGTATATATGCAATTTTAAAATATTTTGGGGAAAAATTGGGTATCAACAACTGCCCCTCTTTACCTGGGAATGATGAAAGAGTTGTCGGGTAAAGATATGATGGCCAATTTTGACCGACCGAAATGGTTAGAGATATTTAGGCCGCACCCTGGCTTCTGAGCTGCCTACATATATCCCTGGTCTTACAGGAATCAAGCCGCATGTAGTTCCGGATTCATCGGCGAAGTATACCGGTGAAGTCATTTCAAGAATGGACGCAACATCTAGGGGTGAGTGAATGAATGGTTTACGAGGAGGTCGGGTTTGATACGGTTAGGGAGAACTGAAGCGGGATCGCTCCTGCTGGGATAGCCATTGCTCAGCGGGCTACCTGCAAATAAGATTACTACAAGCGTATATTGTGCATAAATTTTAATATGATGCAGGTTCCCGTTGGACTATGAAAGATGTCGTCGGACGGTTAGGGATGACGTCCTCAGACCATGATATCCTGGGCCATGAATTGTTTGATAAGAGATTCGCCGGCCATGAAATGATGTCCTCGGGCCATGAAGATGGTGCCTCCGAACTATGATACATTTGAATAAGGTTATGAAGAATCGAGAGGGATCCTCAGGCCATGACATGGTGTCTTCCGGCTATGAGGATGATGTCGTTAGACTATGACGCCTTTTGACAGGTTGGCGATATTTCAGCCCATGAAATGCAAATAGTATAATGCTGACAAGACAGAGCTTAGTCTTGCGAATTGAGGGGCAAAGCTTAGCCCGAAAGAGAAGCGAAGTAAATAATGCTCGAGAGACGGCGCTTAGTCTTGGTGAAAAAAGTAAATTTGAGGCAGGGCTTAGCCTCATGCAAGTCTGGAGACAGAACTTAGTCTCATGTAGATAGGAAGGCAGAGAGTAGCCTTTTGCAAGGGGAAAGCAGAGAGCAACCTTATGTGGATGGAGGCAGAGCTTAGCCTCATGCAAGGGAAGGCAAAGATTAGCCTTATGCCAATGGAAGGCAGAGTGCAGCCTTATGCATATGGAGGCAGAGCTTAGCCTTATGCAGGGAAGGCAGATATTAGCCTTATGCAACTGGAAGGCAGAGAGCAGCCTTATGCAAATAGGAAAGCAGAGAGTCGCCTTATGCAGATAGAGGCAGAGCTTGGACTCATGCAAGGTGAAGGCAGAGATAAGACTTATGCAAAAATGGAGGTAAAGCTTAACCTCATGCAGATATGAAGGCAACGATTAGCCTTATGAAAAGAAATAAATAACAGATGCTAGTAGGATTTCTTAGTTGGTAGAAGATTGTGGTATTGCGATTATTGTGAGAATTGTGACTACGGAGCATGTTACCCTTTGCGCTGATAGTGAATTTTGCATTTGTAACTGTGTTGAGATTTGTGACTTCGAAACATGTTTGTTTTTTGTTCCTGCATCCAAAGAAAAATCGTGAGCTATGTAGATGTGGAAAGTTGGCTTGCTAGCTTTGCTTGACTCGTTCTGCTTGGTCTAATTATCCTGTTTATATCGTCGGGGTAGCGTTGGCTAAACAGAGCTATTTTTGAAAGCAAGCATGCATGATTTTGTAATGACATAGTATAAAATGTATTTTAAGAAATTTAGATGAACCGACGACCCGTGACACGGTCCAAGACACTACAAACTCTCATGCTACAGAATTTTGAGGGTCCTCCTCAAAGTTCTGCCCTAGTTAGACGGGTTGACGTCTACAAGTGTTGCACATGCCGCGATCGGCTGAACTTGCTTTGGAATTTTGAGGGTCCTCTTAAAAGATCTGCCCCAGTTTACAATTGCGAGAGGGGATGAGATTTTTATTGAGTTGTGACCGAACCCATAGGGCTGCCTACCTATTCCCTCTTAAACTGTAATCAGGTCGAGCATAGTTCATTTACATCACTTGGGAAAGCATAAAGTATTACACATAGTAGTGCTTTACTGCATAAGAATTGATTAGTTTTGGCCAGACTTCTGTGTCCATTTCTGCAAGTATAAGGGCTTCTTCTGTCGGTACTCGGTGAACCATATACGGGCCTTGCCAGTTGGGAGAGAATTTCCCCCTAGATTCATCTTGATGCAGAAAGATCTTCATTAACACTAGTTTCCCCGGTGTGAACTGTCTCGGCTTGACTCTTTTGTTGAAGGCTCTGGTCATTCTGTTCTAGTAAAGTTGATCGTGACATATTGCATTCATTCTTTTCCCGTCAATGAGGGCTAGTTGCTCAAAACGAATCTTTACCCACTCTGCATCGCTGAGCTCAGCTTCTTGTACGATTCTTAAGGAAGGAATCTCCACTTCGGTAGGAATAACAGCTTCCGTACCATAAACTTGTAAGTAAGGAGTTGCCCCATTTGATGTGCGGACTGTGGTGCGGTATCCCAGTAAAGCAAATGATAGCTTTTCGTGCCACTGTCTGTGTTTTTCTATCATCTTTCTCAATATCTTCTTGATGTTCTTGTTGGCGGCTTCCACAACTCCATTCATTTGAGGTCTATAGGCTGTGGAATTCCTGTGCTTGATTTTCAAAGTCTCGCACATGGCTTTCATCAGATCACTGTTGATATTGGATCCATTATCGGTGATGATTGACTCTGGAACTCCGAACTGACAAACAATACGATCGCGAACAAAGTCTGCCGCGACTTTCTAACTCACTGCTTTGTAGGATGCTGCTTCGACCCATTTGGTGAAATAATCAATAGCTACTAAGATGAACATGTGTCCATTTAAGGCGGTAGGCTCGATTGGTTCAATGACGTCCATTCCCCAGGCGGCGAATGGCCAAGATGAGATTGTTGCATTGAGCTTATTTGGGGGTACTTTTATCATATCTGCATGTACCTGACATCTGTAGCATTTTCGAACATACTGGATGCAGTCCGTTTCCATGGTCATCCAGAAGTAACCGGCTCTGAGTATCTTCTTGGCCAAGACAAAACCATTCATATGCGGGCCGCAAGTCCTAGCATGTATCTCTTCAAGTAGTCTGGAGGCTTCCTTTGCATCGACACACCTCAATAATCCCAAATCGGGAGTTCTCCTGTACAGGGTTCCTCCACCATGAAAGAAATTATTGGACAATCTCCGAAGTGCGCGTTTCTGAGTATGATTTGCAAGTTCTGGGTACCCTCTTTTTGCCATGTACTCTTTGATGTCATGGAACCATGGTTTTCCGCCCGCTTCTTCTTCAACATGGGCACAATATTCCGGCTAGCTATGGATCTTCACTGGAATAGGGTCAATGAAGTTCTTATCTAGATGTTGTATCATGGATGACAGAGTGGCCAATGCATCGGCAAACTCATTTTGAATTCTGGGGACGTGCTGGAATTCTGTCTTTGTGAACCTCTTTCTTAATTCCTGCACATGGTGCAGATATGGAAGTATCTTGGAGTAGCCCATTCTCCTTGTACTTGGTGTATAAGAAAATATAAATCACCAATTAGCAACAACTCCTGAACATTCATGTCGATTGCCATGTTGAGCCCTAAGATGCAGGCTTCATATTTTGCCATATTATTGGTGCAGGGAAATCTGAGTTTGGCGGATACCGGATAATGTTGGCTAGTTTCTGACACTAAGACTGCTCCAATACCGACTCCTTTTAAATTGGATGCTACGTCGAAGAACATTCTACAACCTTCATAGGATTCTGCAATGTCTTCGCCTATAAATAACACTTCTTCAATGGGAAAATACGTTTTCAGGGGCTCGTATTCTCATCCTAAAGGGTTCTCGGCAAGATGGTCTGCCAACACCTATCCCTTGACCGCTTTCTGAGTCACATAGACAATATCAAACTCACTCAGTAGGATTTGCCACTTGGCCAGCTTGCCAGTGGGCATGGGCTTATGAAAGATATACTTCAAAGGGTCCATTCTTGGTATGAGATACATTGTGTAGGCACAGAAGTAGTGCGTCAGTTTTTGGGCTACCCAGGTTAGAGCACAACAGGTACGTTCCAGTAGAGAATATCGTGCCTCGTAAGGAGTGAACTTCTTACTCAGATAATATATAGCCTTCTCTTTCTTTCCTGTCTCATCGTTCTGCCCCAGAACGCAGCTGAGAGATCCATCCAATACTACGAGGTAGAGTATCAAGGGTCTACCTGGCTTTGGTGGTACCAAGACCGAAGGTGTTGACAAGTATTCCTTGATTCTGTCGAAGGCCTTTTGACAATCCTCGGTCCATTTGGTGCAACATCTTTCTTCATCATCTTAAAGATTGGTTCAGATATGACTGTGGACTGGGCTATGAACCGGCTGCTGTAGTTAAGGCGTCCCAGGAAACTCATCACATCTTTCTTGTTCTTTGGCAGAGGTAACCCATGGATGGCTTTGACCTTTGATGGTTCCAACTCTATTCCTCGGCGGCTGACGATGAACCCAAGAAATTTTCCAGCAATAACCCTGAATGGACACTTCGCGGGGTTTAATTTCAAGTTGTATTTCCGCAATCTGTTGAAGAACTTCCTCAAATCTGCTATATGGTCAGTGGCCTGCTTGGACTTGATGATGACGTCATCCACATATACCTCGATCTCTTTATGTATCATGTCATGGAAAATAGTGGTCATAACTCTCATGTAAGTGGCCCCAGCATTCTTTAGGCCGAATGGTATCATCTTGTAGCAGTATACTCCCACGGCGTAATGAAGGCAATTTTCTCAGCGTCTTCCTCGTCCATCCAAATTTGATGGTAACCGGTGAAGCAATCCAGGAATGACTGAATTTCATGCTTGGCATAATTGTCGATCAGGATGTGTATGTTAGGGAGAGGTAAATCATCATTTGGACTGGCCCGGTTGAGATCCCAGTAGTCGACACAAACCCTAACCTTTCCATCTTTCTTAGGCACTGGTACGGTGTTGGCTAACCATGTTGGATATTCAACTACCTTGAGGACCTTGGCGTTGATTTTCTTGGTAACTTCCTCTTTGATTTCAAGCTCATGTCACTCTTGAACTTTTTGAGCTTTTGCTTTACCGGTGGGCACATTGGATTGGTTGGCAATTTGTCAGCCACAATGGAGGTACTTAGACCAGTCATTTCATCGTATGACCATGCAAATATGTCTTCATACTCTTTCAAGAATTATGTTTATTCCTCCTTCTCTGACGGCGACAAATGATGTTGATGCATGTTTCTTTGACGATTTCTGAATCTCCCAAATTGACTATTTCAGTTTTGTCCAGGTTGGACTTAGGTCTGTTCTCGAAATCCTCAACTTCTTTGATAATTTCATCGGGTATGGCATCATCTTCTTCTGAATCACTATCATTTTGATGCATTGTCTCGTTGCATGTCACAGTCATTGGTTGATCAAGATAGGAAATAATAATGTTGTATAGATAAAAGTAATGAGAGAAAGATGATAATAAATAGATATTGATTCGTTGAAACATAAAAGTTATTTTGATAATTTAAGCAAATGTTTTGGGAACATCAAGCATTTTATTGGAAAGCATAAATGCGAAAAGGAAATCATTAGCAGAAATAAATAATGCTTGTTCAGCCTTGCTACCCTGGGACTCGTCGGGCCCTGGATGGTCTGACAGTACGATTCTTGAGGAACGATCCCTTTCTCACAACTTGGATGGTAGGGCCTTCCTCTTCCTCCTCCTCAACAATAACATAACAGTCCATGTCTTCATCTTCCAAGAACTGATTCTTCAGGGCTGCTAGAGTTTCTTCTTCTTCTGACGCTGGAAGGTTTGCTCCAAATGTGGTATAGGTTGTTCCAATGGATAGTAGGGACCAGGCCATGGTGGCGACCAGTCCTTGTACTATTGCCAAGTGTATTTGTATCCCAGCCCAAAAGTGGTGCCATGGCGCTTCAGCTGTATTGGTTTGGAAACCCTCTGAAGATTCTTGCTGAGTCCTTTGCCAGGCTCGTACCCGCTCCAGTTCTATATGCTTTCGATCTTACTGTCCCACCACTTGTCCTTGTCTATTGTGTTGATCCGTTCGATGTGGTGGTAGGTTTCTCCACCCAGCTTTCTTCTACCTTCAACCTCCGGGATGGTCTGGCGACTATAGATAGGGTTGCTTCTGTCTCCGTGGATGAATACTTCCGTGTGGTTCCATTCAAATTTCACTGTCTGATGCAACATTGATGCCACAGCCCCGGCGGCATGTATCCATGGCCGTCCCAATAACATATTATATGATGCGGATACATCTATCACCTGAAATTCAATATCGAACCATGTGGGTCCCATTTGCAGACAAAGATTGATCTCTCCAATGGTGGCCCTCTGAGAGTCGTCAAAAGCCTTCACATTCATACACCCTTCTCTTATCTCGTACAATCCTTTGCCCAACCTCTTGAGTGTTTTTAATGGGCAAATGTTGAGGCTGGATCCTCGGTCAATTAGAACCCTCGTGATGAAGTAATCTTCATATTGCACAGTGATGTGCAGTGCTTTGTTATGACTTAACCCTTCAAGCGGCAACTCGTCCTCGTGGAAAGTGATATTATGACTTTCCAGCACCTGTCCTACCATATTGGCCGTTTCCTCACTGGTGATGTTATTTGGCACATATTCTTCGTTCAGCGCTTTCATCAAAGCATTCCTGTGGGTTTTTGAGTTTTGTAGCAATGACATGATGGAGATTTGGGCGGAAGTTTTGTTCAGCTGATCTATGACTGAATATTCTTTGACATGTACCTTCTTCCAAAGATCATCTGGGCCTGTCTCAATGATGAGAGGCCTGTTGGAAGCATTTTTACTAGACTCTGCCAAGTGTTCAGGTGTATAGACTCTGCCGGTCCTGGTCATCCTCTGTGCGGCACCAGCTTCTTCTATCTTGACCTTACCTTTCCTTCTTGCTTCAGCTACGTAGTCCCAAGGTACAACATTTGTGTGGAAAAGTGGCAGGGTTGACACTGTCACTATAATTGGTGCGACTACCTTTACTTCAAATGGGACAAGTGTCGTGGTTGGTGGCATTACTTCAACCTCAAACGGTACGGGTGCATCTGTAGGTGGTACCTTTTCAAACTTGAATGGGACTAACGCATCTACCTCAACATCTCATGTAGGCTGAATCTGGACTGAGATTAAGGGTGACCGCTAACTTCTTTGGGTCATCACCTTCTTTGATCAATCCAATCGACACCTCTGGGTCTCATTCTTCCCTATAACTATCATGTTGATGCCTGATCGCCTATGGTCTGTGAGAGGATTGTTGGGGACATTGGGAGTAGCTTCCTTTGCTTGGATGACCTTATTATCAATCATGGACTGGATCTTATCTTTCAGGGAGCGGCATTCGTCAATTGTGTACCCCTTCATGCCGGAATGGTATGCATAGGTTTTATTTTGATTGATCCACTGGGATGGATTTTTAGGGGTTACAGCAGGGATATAAGTTACATAACCAACAACTTTCAGTCTTTTATACAGCTGGTCAATAGGTTCGGCAATGGCAGTATATTGTTTGAGTGTCCTGCGTTCAAAATTGGGTCGAAGTCTTGGAAAGTTTTGGCGAGCAGGTGACTGGAACTGGGAAGGTTGGGAGTTGTATGTATGATAAACAGCGGCTGGTTGGGAATATCTGGGAGAAGTAGGCTGATAGCTAGGTGGTGGAGATTGATGATATGTGGGTGGAGGTGCTGGCTGATATGTAGGTGGGGAAGTTCGGTATACCAACGAGGATTTGGGTCCTTGTGCAACCATTATCGTTCCTGCATCTTTCTTCTTGGATATACCACCAGACTGTAAGGCTTTGTTGGTGACTTGTAGTGCTTCAAAATTAGTAACCATTCTGCTCTTAATCCCTTCTTCAATTCTCTCACCTAGCTTGATGATGTCAGAGAATTTGTGGTTTTCGATCACCATCAACATCTCATAATATTGCGGGTCATGTGCCCGGACAAAGAATTTGTTCATTTGTTCTTCGTCTAGGGCATGCCTGACCTTAGCTGCTTCAGACCTCCAGCGAGTGGCATACTCGTGAAAAGTTTCAGTGGGCTTCTTCTTGAGGTTCTGGATGTAAAACACGTCAGGTGCATTCTCCGTATTGAACCTGAACCGGTCCATGAAGTCTTATGCCATACTTACGCAGTTGGACCACTTCTTAGGATTTCAGATGATGTACCAATACAAAGCATCTCCGGTGAGGCTCCTCATAACAATTTCATGCGAATCTTCTCGTATTTTCCTAATCCAACCATTTTATCACAATAGGTCCTCAGATGGACCATAGGGTCACTTGTGCCGTCGAATATCTCGAACTTAGGAGGTTTGTAACCCTCAACATCAGGCTGTATGTAGAGATCTTCATAGTTCAGTCCTTCAACTCTCTTAGTTCCTTCAACGCCGTGAACTCAACTGGTCAGTTTCTTGAGTTCCTTGACCAAGTTCTTGATAAGCATATCCTTCTCACAGGATTCAAGTGTGTAAGAAATGTGTTGGGTGGAGTGAGGTAGAGTCTCCACGTATATGGGGTTATACTGATGGCCTGGTTCCTGAGCATAGAGGTGGTCATTTATGGAGTTTTGTGGTTCAGGGATGATTAGCGGGGTATTTCTCGAAGTGTGGCAAGTGTTGCATTGTGGTGGACTAGTTTGATTTTTTGGTGGAGTTGTATGATGGTGATTTGTGGTAGGATCTGTTTGTTTGGGGTATTCTTAGGAGGGATGGGATTTTGAGCGTTTGGATGATTGACATCTGGAACACTAAGTGAGAAGGATTGATTTGCCAAATTCCGGACATGCTCAAGCTCCCCTTGGAGATTCAACAACCTTTGCTCGAGTTGTGACATAACATCATTCTCAACCAGAGTACCTTGATTGTCAGGAGCTTTTATTCGTTCAACCAGCATTGTGTTTTCCTTTCTGATGTTACTCAAATCTTCCATTTTGCCTTTTCCCTTGCCTTTAGGTGGACTAGGAGGAGGAGAAGGTGGAGGGTCCCTGGATCTTGTGTGGTATGATGATGACTCCAGAATGCACGAACCAACCTTTGGGGAAGGAAAATAATCAAAGAAAATAAAATAAAGCAAAAAACAAAAAGGGTAGCCAAGTCAGTGAGGATCATGAGAAAAATATTGCAATATTTAAACACATACTTGCAGGAATATAAAAGCGTGCCCTAATTTGGGAGCCTCGCTGTTCCCGAGGTAGTCCTAGCGAAAAGTTGATTTGGAGAGCTTAGATGCCCAAATTGCCTCATTAAGTAAAATAGACGAATCTAAAACGACACTAAATAATAATGAAGGAAATAAAGTAACTAATGGTGCTTGGCCTTATTACATTAATAAAAGCAACGAAAAGGGAAACCTAGACTACATGGTCCCCTAAGGACCTTCCCCAGATTTGGCATTCTTGATCCCATCGAACAAATTCCCTAGCTCGCGCAGTCCCAGGTATGCTCTGGCTAGGTTTCCTCCTTCATTTCCCTCGGCTTTCTGACAATCTTCAACCCTTTTGATGATCTTACCTTCCAGCTCTACTATACCTAGCTCCAAGTACTCCAGCTTCTCATTGGAACGGATAGCCATGTCCCTCCATTCTTTGATCAACCTTTTGTTTGCTTCATGTATCTTCCGGTGCTCATTTTCGAAATCGTGGATCCTTTTGCGCAGCCGGTTGTACTTGATCGGAGTCTCAGCATCTTCGTCTATAATCCTATTACCTCGTCTAATTCCTGGCCTCACCATCCCATGCAGGTTTTCTTCTAACCATGACGGATAAAAAGGTGCACACCCAGCACGGTATCTGTCTGGTTCAATAGTATCCTTTTCCAAAATGATTTTGCAGTGCCACATGTGTTGGGCCGGGCACTTGTGGGGAACATCATCATCCTGGAAGTCAGCTCGGAAATGGCTCATCTTGTCAACCGTTGGCACAACTTGCTTTCTGCCTGCTTGTCTCATGACTCGGAGAGGAACGTAAGGATATATACCTCTCAACCCGATCAACACTAGGTGTGGTGCATCCCTGGACCCGATGATTAATCCGTCCGTTGGGAAACACTCGAACATCTATTGTACATGCTTCTCATTTAGGTTATCAATGAACTCTGCATGATCCTTTGCAGTCTCTTTCTGAGCAAAATATGTCTGGAATATATGTCATCTGCTTGGGGTGATGGAAAGCAATGTGATCATTCCAGGCCCTTCGCGGAAATTCTTGGTGGTATTGGCCCTTTTGGAAATGTTCTAAGATCCATAGTTGTAGTAAATGATTGCAACCTTCGAAATGCTTAGCTCCTGTTTGACAATGTTCCAGGGCTCGGTAAATGTCAGATATGATCATGGGGACAATGCTGAAGGCTTGCCCGTCAATCCCCTCCATCAAAGCTTTGGTTACCATGGCTAACCTAGTGTGGATCCTTTCCTTCTTTGTTGGAAACACGATCAACCCTAGAAAGCAAACAATGAATACAAATACCCTACAATGGATATGACCTAGAGATGTGATAGCAAACTCATCGTGATAGGTACGATATGATTTGCTGTGACCGTACCTTTCATACAAGTACTCGAAGGGTATGTATGACTGTTTCAGACATTCTAACTCAGTGTTCTTCTTCAAACCCATCATTTTCAGAAAACCTTTGCCTGTGCGGTTCTCAGGCACCAACAACCCAGGGGTTTCCCAGACTAACCCAGCTAGTCCTCCTATCTCCTTTAGAAGTGGTGTCATCTCAATATTCCCAAAGCGGAATACAACTATTTCGCTATCCCAGAATAAAGTGGCAGCTTCAATTAGCATGTTATTGGGTTGGATGTCTAGGAGAGATGGAAAATTGCCCAGGTGCTTCTTGACATGTTTCTTGTCACTGTTGTGAAGATCCACCCACCAGTTCCGGAGCATTGGAGGGATATTACTGATCATACCGAATCTGGGGACCTCGTGCCTCATATTTCTGCAAGACAAAAATGGTTAGGCCCTTACCCCCGCCAGACTCGACTATTTGTACACTTATGATTAGCATACATGCATTTAGTTCTCCAAATAAATGCACAGAACATGATTGCGTCCGTTGGGATTATGAAAAACACGGTGGACTTTTGGATAAGGCTGTCTTAAAGGGTTATTGTGCGGATGACACATTAACCCGGCTAGGTTTGACCATGATGCATGATCAGTACAACAGAGTAAGGTTTCTATGGGGTTTTAGATTGGTACCCTTGAGCGGACAACTCAAGGGGGAAGGCACGGAACCATCGACTGCACTGCCGATCGACTGCTTTTTACCGCAAATAAGCCTCTTCGAATTTAGGGGTGATATAAAATAGGAAGTGCATAACCACTCATCAAGTGTTGCTAAAGGATTTGTATAGGCATGAGTGGAATATGATGTTGAGCATGATTATGCAACAATAAATAAGAAGTAAAAGAATGTTGTCATGTATTTGCATGTTATGAAAGCGATAAATACAACAGTTATAATTTAAAGCAGTTACAAAGGAAAACAAAGAAACATGTAAGTTTTCATTTTGGAAAAGGATAAGTACTTGAAAGAAATAAAGAATTAATTGCACATAAAGAGGAAAAGGGAAGGGTGCAGGTATTAACAAAGTAAATACAAGTTCACAAAGCAGTTTGAAGTGGTAAAAGCCTAGAATCCCTAGCAGAGTCGCCATGCTATCGCGCCCCCTTTTTTTCCCTCTCTTTTCAGATCGGTCAGGGTATCTGACATTATTGGGACAACTCATTTCCTTTTGGGAAAGGGACATATAAGGATTTGAAGAGTCGCCACCTAACGAATTAAGGTGTGTTAGGGCACCTACTAAGGGTCATTTATAACATAGATTGGATAACCAGAGATTGGGTAAGGGCTTGAAATTACTCCGAGGGGAAGGTGTTAGGCACCCCTCAAATTCCACAACTGTGGTTCCCGGCCAAACAAACTTTGTGAATTTTAAACAAGTAGCACATAAGCAATGAAGGCATATATGTTTTTAAATGATTCGCAGTCTAAGCACACATATGTGCTGAATTTTATATGATTTAAAGTCTAAGAACATGTAGGAGGTTTTTATTAGGATTTACAGCATATATAAGGAATAGGGGAGTCCTAAGTTGTTTGTCCTATAGGATCACATCAGTACAATACCCGGTAATCACTCATCAAGAGAGGGTCTACACGTGGAATTAGCGCACCGGTCATCATATCCATATCTACCCTTTAACCCACCCCTTAGAGGTTATTAAGTGAGTTTTATTTAACGACCTCTATTGCGTGTTGTTACCCATCCCTACTTAGTGGCCCTAGAGGAAGTTAGGACCTCTAATATTGGCAGTTCTAGACATAACCCCCTAATGCTTTTAAAGGAAAAATTCTAAGCGCCAGGAAGGAACAAATAGGACATAACAGATAAGAGCATAAAAAGGCAGTTAAGAGGCTCAGATTTACCTCCACAGATAATGCACATAAACAACACGACTCAAACACAAACAAGAGGCATATGTTATTAGACAGGATTCTAAGGCATGATGTCTAAGTGAATATCGGAACACAGGAGATGCGCAGTTTTGTCTTATAAACTCAGAAGAAGGGTCCCTAATTAGTTTGCCTACTGATTTTAAGCCTGTTAGCCATTAAGCAGTAAACACAAAGTGAAATCATTTTTTCAATTTTATAAAGGTTGAATACCTAAGGCTTGCCTAGGCGTGGGATCATGCGCAATAATCACCAGAACAATTTAGAAGTTGTTCTACCTAAAATATGATGTTCTAAGTGTTGCAAAAATACAGAAGTTGTTACCAGCTTTATTTAACAGGATAATCAAATGTGATACTGCTTTATACCTCTTTTATGAACTAGTAACTTAAACTAGGCATTTAAAGAGACCCTAGAACATGGTATGTAATACGCACATATAAATGCAGAATGATTTCAGGACATGCAGAATTCCTAAAGCATGACTTCTAAAATGCACATAAATTTATAGAGTTGTTAAGCATGATTCATGTAGCGACATTTAACATTGGTTATCCTAAGAACATGATTCCTAAGTGATAGTCATAAATATGCACCGGTGCCAATTGAGATGATGATACAGTAAACCTAGGAACATGTTATCTAATGCAAGTGACAGAATTTATAAAGGGGTGATTTCTGAATGCACAGAACATGAGTTATGAATGCACATGAGTAACAGCTTTGTGTTGAGGCTGTTTATTAACCTAGGAGTAGTATTTATAAATGATAATCACAAACATATAGAGATGCTGAAGCACTAAACCTAAGGACATGATATCTACCCATTGATATTTATAATATATAGCTACCGTCCCCGTTTTCACTAGCCATCCCCAATATTCGTTTACAATAATTATTACAAACCAGAATTTGAATGAATTACATAAATAGATAACGGAAATTAAGAAGTTACACTATAGGGAGCCTGAAAATAGGCTCAGATTTCCAGAACCTCAAATTCCTAAATGTTTCATTTCCTTTCTCATATCCGGGTGTGTCAGAGTTCCCTAAGGACCTCAAGGTATCACGGGCAGTGCTCACACCTAGATTTCACAACCATAACTGAGTAAGTCAAGCGTGGAAGATCCATCTCCAATGCATCAGAGTTCAGACGGATCTCATGGGGATCCCTAAGCAGTTACACATTGGAGGGGCAGAACTTAAGGACCTAAGGGTAGAGTGAGAGCGTTTGACATAGTTTTGAAAATGTTTTAGTAGGAAAACAGTGTTGAAAGAGACTTAGTTGAAATAGTTTGTAAAGAAGAGAGTAATTTAGTAAAACAGCTTTTGACAAGAATTGGGTAATCAAACAACAAACAAAGGGCCAAAACAGGTTCAACAACATTCAAAGAACCAACCTTCACACAAGGTTAATTGGGGATTGGGAACAAATAGAGCATGTATGGTAAACACACAACAGACATAAGTCCTTTTTCACTTGGTGCAGGCAGTAAGACATGGATTCAGGGGTGTTAATTAGAACACAATTATAGAATCAGAGATGCCTTAGGGGGTTCATAGGGGTTGGGAGATAGTAGAGTATAGGATTTCATACTAAACATGATCGAGCATAGCATTAAGACAACTTAGGACAATAACCAGTAGGTGCATACTAGAACTAGGCAACATTTTGAGTAAACAACCTCGGAATCGAGTTTTGACAGTTCCAGTAGCTTTGTATGATGATTTCGGACTTGGGCGTGTGACCGGAACGAGTTTTGGATGACTCGCGGGCATTTCGGCGCCAAATAGTAAAATATGATTCCTTAAGTATAAATATTGAGGTTTGGAGCGTGTTTTTGTGTTATCGAGGTCCGAACGGAATTCCGAGACCGGGAATAGTTCTGTTATGTCATTTATGAATTGCTTGCAAAATTTGGTGTCATTCCGAGTAGTATAGGTCGGTTCGGCGCGATATTAGCAAATTCTAGAATTTAAAGTTCAAAGTTTGATTCAATTTGGTTTTGGGTTCGGATTCTTAGTTTAGTTGTTGTTTTTCACGTTCCAAAAATTTGAGTGAGTCCGTATCACGAATACAGACTTGCCAGTACCTTTGGACGGGGTCTCGAGGGACTCAGGTGAGTTTCGGACCCCTCGTAGTTAATTGCAAAACACCAGATTTTCACAGTCTGGTTTCCTTCTGTGCGATCGCATAGAAGGAGTTGGCATGGTGAGGAAAAATGCCATGTGTGATCGCACAGGCTTGCACGCGTTCGCACTGGGTAAATTTGTGGCCTGGCCCATCTTTTGTGCGATCGCATTCCCCTCCCCAGTGATTGCATAGGTCTAGCCCAGATAGCCTCCGCGATCGCACGTCCCATTCCGCGATCGCACAGTAGGCCTTCAGGGAGCCTTGGCCAGTTGACCACCGCGATCTCACCGCCCCTGCTGTGATCGCATACAAGGGCTAGCTGGGCAGTGTTAAATTAATACGGGACATAGTCCCTTTTTAGCCATTTTTCTTCACTTGGGGCGATTTTGGGATCTTTCAAAGAGGAGATTTCACCTAGCAACTTCGAGGTAAGTAATTCCTACTATAAATTAAGTTGAATCCTTGAATTCATAGGTAGATTAACACACTAATTAGTAGAAAATCTTGGTTTAGGGCAAAAATCTAGGTTTTTATGAAATGAGGGAATTACCATGGAATTGGTTATGAAAACACACAAAAATCATATATTAATGATCTTTAGGTTATGGGTAAATGTTTCCTTCGGAAATTTCCGGAATCCGAGCATGTGGTCCCGGGGGTGTATTTTGGGATTCTTCAAAGAAAGTTGAAATCACTAAGTAAATAGGGGAATTTCATGCCTTTGAGTATAAATTAATGTATTTATGCATCATTTGACT
The DNA here is from genome assembly GCA_005239495.1 of Nicotiana undulata. Classification (NCBI taxonomy): domain Eukaryota; kingdom Viridiplantae; phylum Streptophyta; class Magnoliopsida; order Solanales; family Solanaceae; genus Nicotiana; species Nicotiana undulata. The sequence continues at coordinate 23,524 of ML264077.1, read as the reverse complement.
TGTTTCGAGTCCTTGGGAGACGAGTTTGGAGTTTCGGGCACGTTCTTGACTCGTAAAGTAGGCTCGGCACGAGGTGAGTCTCCTTTCTAACCTTGTAAGAGGGAATTGTCCCCATAGGTGATTAAAAATGATTGCTTGTTCTTATTTGTGGGGGCTACGAACGCAGGAAGTGACGAGAGTCCATGCGTAGCTACTATTATGCCTTGTCGGGTAGTTTAGGATTCACCAACATGTTTTATGTGTTATATTCGTGGTCTTTTACGTGGTCTAGGTAGTTTGATATCCTTGAATTGCATATATGAAGGCCTATGAGGTTATGTTTTGAAATTGGTATCATTGAATCCCTTTTTATGCTAGAAAGACCCCTTGTTGATTATCTGAAATCCCTGAGGATTATGTAAATATATACGGGAACCCGAGCCGCATGTATGATTCGCGAGCGAGGCAGCCCTATTATTATGATTACCGCATCGCAAGTTCGATTCGCGAGCAGGGCAGATAAATGCATCTACGGTTCGGGTCATTCGACCCTCGGCAGTGCACATTAACGTTTCACGTCGTATTGACCGTACGTTCACGGTCTGTTATAAAAACGTTTAATAGATTATGAGAAGCCCTGTAATTGAACTGTTGATACTTTGAAAGAGAGAAGGTTAAATAGCTTGTATGCCTTGGAAAGGGTTAGCGTGAGGGTATCAGATAATGTTATCTGATGCTCATTTCTTTATTATTGTTCATTGCTGCTATTATTGTTCCTCCTGTATATATATTTTATATTGTTTGACCCTAGTAAGTATCACGTCGACCTCTTGTCACTACTTCTTCGAGGTTGGGCGGGATACTCACTGGGTACATATTTGTTTATGTACTCATGCTATGCTTCTGTACTTAATTGTACAGGTCCTGAGGCTGGTGCATCTGTTTATTAGACCGCAGCTTCATCCTGAGGGTATATTCTGAACCTGACTTCACGGTGAGCTGCTATCCTTGGCGTTTCTAGCAACACTATGGAGTTATCTTTTGGTTTATTCCCGTCTACTTCTTCCAGACAGTAGGGTAGTTTACCTTATCTTTTGTATATTCTACTAGTTCTCCTGTAAACTCGTGACACTAGTTCCTGGCACACGTAGTAGACATTATATTTTTGGAATGTATATATTGGTTCTTGATCCTTTTGGCTACATTGATCAAGTTTGGTTTGTTTATCCGTGTTCACTTCATGATTTAGACCTTAAAATTTATTAAGTGTTGGAACCTTTTATTTAATAACGAGATCTCACTAGTAAATTGATTGTTGTCTTGCCTGACCCTGGTGTTGGGCGCCATCACGACCTGAGTTAGGATGTTGGGTCTTGATAACATGGTATCAGAGCTCTAGGTTCACGTAGGTCTCACGAGCCACGGTCAAACCCATTAGAGTCTTGTGGATCGGTACAGAGACGTCTGTACTTATCTTCAGGAGGCTATAGGGTGTTAAGAAACCTCTTTTATTCAGATTCTATCGTGCAGTCGATGGTATACTAAATCTCACTCTTCTATTCTCTCACAGAGGCCGGGGGATGGCACCGGCCTGAGGTAGGGGACGAGGGCATCCCAGAACTGTTCAATTAGCACCCCCAGCAGAGGATCCCATTATTGATGAGCAGCACGAGGTGCCCCCGCAGATCCAGCTCCGATAGACTTCATGACTACATCAGGCTTCCAGGATGTCATGGGTTGTATGATGCAGTTCATGGACTCTATGACCCAGGTTGGTTTATTTCCAGCGGATCCTGCCACATCCCAAGCGGGAGGGGGAGCCCAAACCCCTAGTTCCCAGGCCGCAGGACATTTAGCAGCAGAATATCAGACCCGGGTACACTTCCCGTGGGCGGGGCCCAGCCGATAGCAGCAGCACCTGAGCTCAAACCAGCTGCGGACGGCAATCTGCAGAAGCTATTAGATAGATGGAATAGATTGCACCCTCCGGTATTTGGGATTGAGCGAGGCGAGGATGCCCAGTACTTCATTGATAGGTGCAGGGACAGACTGCACAATATGAGGATATTGGAGTCCCATGGAGTCGACTTCACTACCTTTCAGTTGGAGGGCACGCCCCGCAAATGGTGGCGGTCTTATATTCTTGGCAGACCGGCAGGTTCTCCTCCTGTCACTTGGGAGCAGTTTACTCGGATGTTCCTGGACAGATACATTCACTCCTCGGAGAGGGAAGACCCGCAGTACCAGTTTGAGCAGCTCGAGCAGGGTCCGATGTTGGTGATAGACTACCAGGCTAGGTTTTTTGAGATGTCACATCATGCACTTATGATACTACCTACAGAGGCTGAGAGAGTGCGGAGGTTTGTATGTGATTTGAATCCAGGTATTAGGGCCAACATGGCCCGAGAGGTGGAGATGGGGACTCCTAATTAGCTGGTAGTGGAGATTGCTCGCAGGATCGAGGGTTATCGGTCGAGGATCATAGAGACAGTGCAACATGATAAGAGAGCTAGATTCTCTAATTATTTCAGAGGCGCCCCAGCTAGGGGCAGAGGTCAGTTTGGCAGAGGCCAACCCAGAAGGCCCCCATATTCAGCACCACCACCACCTCCTCGTGGTGCCTCAATGAGGCCTTACTTCAGTGCTATACCAGAGGGTTCTCACCGTCCCCCAGTTATCCAGGGTTCTTCTTCAGGGCACCAGGCCATGCCACCGGTGAGATGTTGTGAGTGTGGGGATTTCGGCCATATAAGGGGGACTTGTCCCAGGTTTTGGGGCAAGGCAGTACAACAGGGTTATCAACCTATGAGTTCAGCACCAGCGGTCCGACCACCTAGAGGTGGAGGACAGGCCGGCAGGGGTCGTCCTAGAGGTGGAGGTCAGTCAGGTGGTTGTCAGTCAGCTTCTGTTCATTCCGGCGGAGCTCAGACGTCCGGTGCTCTAGCTAGATTCTGTGCTATTCCGGCCAGATCAGATGCAGTGGCCTCAGATGCCGTGATTACAGGTATTATTTCAATATGTGGTAGAGAGGCATCAGTGTTATTTGATTCAGGATCCACCTATTCATATGTTTCAGTTTTATTTGCTCATTTTATGGATGTTCCTCGCGAGTCCTTGGGTTCTCCTATTTATGTGTCCACTCCTGTGGGCGATGCTGTAGTGGTAGACCGGATTTATCGGTCTTGTGTGGTTGCCTTCTGTGGGTTCGAGACCAGGGCAGACCTCCTATTGCTTGACATGGTTGACTTCGAGGTTATTCTTGGAATGGATTGGCTATCTCCCTATCATGACGTACTAGATTGCCACGCGAAGATAGTTACTGTATCCATGCCCGAGTTGCTTAGGCTGGAGTGGAGAGGTTCCTGAGCTAGTGCAGCCAGTCAGGTTATTTCCTTCCTGAAGGCTCGACATATGGTCGAGAAGGGTTGTCTGGCCTATCTTTCTTATGTGCGGGACACCATCGCCGAGTCTCTGACGATTGATTCAGTGCTAGTGGTTCGAGAGTTTGCCGATGTATTTCCTTAAGACCTTCCGGGCATGCCTCCGGATCGTGATATTGATTTCTGTATTGATGTAGCTCCAGGAACTCGGCCGATTTCTATTCCCCTGTACCGTATGGCTCCGAAAGAATTGAAGGAATTGAAGGAGAAGCTTGAGGAGCTGTTGTCTAAAGGGTTTATCATGTCGAGTGTATCGCCTTGGGGTGCTCCAGTCGTATTTGTGAAGAAGAAGAATGGTACTATGCGGATGTGTATTGACTACCGCCAGTTGAACAAGGTCACTATTAAGAACAAGTACCCATTGCCGCGCATCGATGATTTATGTGAGTAGTTGCAGGGTGCTCGGGTGTTTTCTAAGATTGATTTTACATCGAGGTACCACCAGTTGAAGATTCGGGACTCGGATGTTCCGAAGACTGCTTTTCGTACGAGATATGGCCATTATGAGATCCTGGTGATGTACTTTGGCTTGACTCATTCCCCATCAACATTTATGGACTTGATGAACAGGGTGTTCATGCCGTACATTTATTCTTTTGTCATTGACTTTATTAATGATATTCTAATTTACTCATATAGCCTGGGCGAGCACGAGCAGCATTTGAGGGTTGTGCTCCAGACTTTGCGAGAACAGAAGCTATATGCTAAGTTGTCCAAGTGTGAGTTTTGGTTAGATTCCGTGGCATTATTGGGACATGTTGTATCCGGGGAGGGTATCAAGGAAGATTGAGGCAGTTCAGAGTTGGTCGCGTCCTACTTCAGCTACAGAGATCAGGAGCTTTTTGGCTCTAGCAGGTTATTACCGCCGATTTGTGGAGGGCTTTTCTTCCATTGCAGCCCCACTGACTAGGTTGACTCAGAATAATGCCCTGTTTTGATGGTCCGACGAGTGTGAGGCGGGCTTTCAGAAGCTCAAGACAACATTGACCTTAGCACCAGTTCTAGTATTGCCTTCCGATTTTGGGGTGTATACAGTATATTGTGACACTTCACGCATTGGCATTGGGTGTGAGTTGATGCACTAGGGGAGCGTTATTGCTTATGCTTCGCGCCAACTGAAGGTACATGAGAAGAATTACCATGTGCACGATTTGGAGTTTGCGGCGATTGTTCATGCTCTTAAGATTTGGAGGCACTACTTGTATGGGGTGTCTTGTGAGGTTTATATAGACCACCGCAGCTCGCAGCATTTGTTCAAGTAGAGGGATCTTAATTTTAGGCAGCGCAGGTGGCTTGAGTTGCTGAAGGATTATGACATCACCATTCTTCATCATCCGAGCAAGGCAAATGTGGTAGCAGATGCCTTGAGCAGGAAGGCAGAGAATATGGGTAGTTTGGCTTATATTGCAGCAGAGGAGAGACCCCAAGCCTTGGACATTCAGTCCTTGGCTAATCGACTGGTGAGATTACACCTTTCAGAGCCTCGTCGAGTTCTTGCTCATGTGGTTGCTCAGTCTTCGCTATTGGGAGAGATTAAGGCCCGATAGTTTGATGATCTGTGCTTGGCAGAGCTGCAGGAGACATTGATTCAGGGTGGTTCCTAGGAGGTTATTATGGGTGAGGATGGTGTTTTTAGACTTCAAGGCTGTTTATGTGTTCCTAATGTTGATAGATGTATCATGATTTGAAGCAGCATTATTGGTGGAGGCGGATGAAGAAGGAAATAATGGAGTATATGGATAGATGTCTTAATTGCCAGCAGGTCAAGTATGAGCACCAGAGGCCAGGAGGCCTACTTCAGCAGATGCCCATTCCTGAGTGGAAGTGGGAGCACATCACTATGGACTTCGTGGTTAGGTTACCTCAGAATTTGCGGAAGGTTGACGCGGTTAGGGTTATTGTGGACAGGTTGACCAAATCGGCGCATTTCATTCTGGTGGCTACTACTTATACTTCTATGAGGTTGGCCCAGATCTACGTTTGGGATATAGTCCGGTTGCACGGTGTGCCGGTGTCCATTATATCAGATCTAGGTCCTCAGTTCACCTCGCACTTCTGGAGAGCATTGCATAGTGAGATGGTACCCAGATAGATCTGAGCACAACATTTCACCCTCAGACTGATAGTCAGTTGGAGCGGACAGTTCAGATATTACAGGACATGCTCAGGTCATGTGTGATTGACTTCGGAGGTTAGTGAGACCAAATCTTACCCTTGCCCGAGTTTGCGTGCAATAATAGCTATCAGTCCAGCACCGAGATGGCTCTATTTGAGGCTTTGTATGGTCGGCGATGTCGTTCTCCTATTACGTGGTTTGATCCTGGCGAGGCTAAGTTATATGGCACCAACCTGGTGAATGATGCTTTGGAAAAGGTGAAGTTGATTCAGGAGAGGCTCCGCACAGCACAGTCCAGACAGAAGAGTTACGCGGACCAGAAGGTGCGTGACGTATCATTTATGGAGGGAGACAAGGTTTTGTTGAAGGTCTCGCCGATGAAGGGAATTATGAGATTCGGGAAGAAGGGCAGCTGAGCCCAAGGTTTATAGGCCCTTTTGAGGTATTGAGGCGGATCAGAAAGGTTGCTTATGAGCTTGCTTTACCTCCCAGCTTATCAGGAGTTCATCCGGTCTTTCATGTATCCATGCTCCGAGGGTACCATGCCGACTTCTCTCACGTGGTTGATTTTATCACCATTCAGTTGGATGAGAGATTGGGCTACGAGGAGGAGCCAGTTGCTATTATTGACTGACAGGATCGCCAGTTGAGGTCCAATAGAGTTTCTGCGATAAAGGTCCAGTGGAGGGGCCAACCAGTCGAGAAGGCGACTTGGGAGTCTAAGGAGGACATGCGGAGAAGATATCCACACTTATTCAGCACTTCAGGTGTGATTCTAGACCCGTTCGAGGGCGAACGTTTGTTTAAGAGGTGGAGAATGTAACGACTCGACCGATCGTTTTACATTTTAGGACCCCGTTCCCCTAAATGAGACTTCCCGTAGTTGCTTTTTATGCATTATGACCTGTGGGGACGGGTGGTTCGGGATTCGGTAGAGTTCGGAATGGTATAGGAGCATTTGGTTCCTTAAAGTTGGCCTTTAGTCAAACTTTTGAGTAAACGACCTTGGAATCCAGTTTCGACAAGTCCAGTAATTTCTTATGATGATTTCGGACTTGGGTGTGTGTCTGGAATGGGTTTTGGATGACCCGGGGGCGTTTCGGCGCCAAATAGTGAAATGTGATTCCTTAAGTTTAAGAATTGAGGTTTGGTGCGTGTTTTTGTGTTATCAAGGTCCGAATGGAATTCCGAGACCGGGAATAGTTCTGTTATGTCATTTATGACTTGCTTGCAAAATTTGGTGTCATTCCGAGTAGTATAGGTCGGTTCGGCGCGATGTTAGCAAATTCTATAATTTAAAGTTCAAAGTTTGATTCAATTTGGTTTTGGGGTCGGATTCTTAGTTTCGTTGTTGTTTTTCACGTTCCGAAAATTCGAGCGAGTCCGTATCACGAATACAGACTTGCTAATGCCTTTGGACCGAGTCCCGAGGGACTCGGGTGAGTTTCGGACACCTCGGAGCTAATTGCAAAACACCAAATTTTCACAGTCTGGTTTCCTTCTGTGCGATCGTGGGTGCACGCACGCGATCGCATAGAAGGAGTTGGCAGGGTGGGGGAAAATGCCCTGTGAGATCGCACAGGCTTGCACGCATTCGCACTGCGTAAAGATGTGGCCTAGCCCAGCTTTTGTTCTCCGCGATCGCATCCCCCTCCCCCGCGATCGTATCGGTCTAGCCCAGCTAGGTTCCGCGATCGCAGTAGGCCTTCAGGGGGCCCTGGCCAGTTGACCACCGCGATCGCACTGCCCCTGCTGCGATCGCATACAAAGGGCAGTTGGGCAGTGTTAGATTAATACGGGACTTAGTCCCTTTTGAGCCATTTTTCTTCACTTGGGCGATGTTGGGAGCTTTCAAAGAGGAGATTTCACCTAGCAACTGTGAGGTAAGTAATTCCTACTATAAATTAAGTTGAATCCTTGAATTCTTAGGTAGATTAACATACTAATTAGTAGAAAATCTTGGTTTAGGTAAAAAATCTAGGTTTTTATGAAATGAGGGAATTACCATGGAATTCGTTATGAAAACACACAAAAATCATATATTAATGATCCTTAGGTTATGGGTAATTGTTTCCTTCGGAAATTTCCAGAATCCGAGCATGTGGGCTCGGGGCTGTATTTTGGGATTCTTCAAAGAAAGTTGAAATAACTAAGTAAATAGGGGAATTTCATGCCTTTGAGTATAAATTAATGTAATTATGCATCATTTGACTAGTTTCGAGTCGTTGGGAGACGAGTTTGGAGTTTCGGGCGCATTCTTGACCCATAAAGTAGGTCGGCACGAGGTGAGTCTCCTTTCTAACCTTGTAAGAGGGAATTGTCCCCATAGGTGATTAAAAATGATTGCTTGTCCTTATTTGCGGGGGCTACACACGCACGAAGTGACGAGAGTCCATGTGTAGCTACTATTATGCCTTGTCGATTAGTTTAGGATTCACCAACATGCTTTATGTGTTGTATTCGTGGTCTTGTACGTGGTCTAGGTAGTTTGATATCCTTGAATTGCATATATGAAAGCCTAGGAGGTTATGTTTTGAAATTGGTATCATTGAATCTCTTTTTATGCTAGAAAGACCCCCTGTTTATTATCTGAAATCCCTAAGGATTATGCACATGTATACGGGAACCCGAGTCGCATGTATGATTCGCGAGCGGGGCAGCCCAATTATTATGATAATCGCGTCGAATGTTCGATTCGCGAGCGGGGCAGATAGATGAATCTATGGTTCGAGCCGTTCGACCCTTGGCAGTGCACATTTATTTTTCACGACGTATTGACCGTACGTTCACGGTCTGTTATACGTTTGATAGATTATGAGAAGCCCTGTAATTGAACTGTTGATACTGTGAAAGAGAGAAGGTTAAATAGCTTGTATGCCATGGAAAGGGTTAGCGTGAGGGTACCAGAGAATGTTATCTGATGCTCATTTCTTTATTATTGTTCATTGCTGCTATTATTGTTCCTCATGTGTATATATTTTATATTGTTTGACCCTAGTAAGTATCACATCGACCTCTCGTCACTACTTCTTCGAGGTTGGGCGGGATACTCACTGGGTACATATTTGTTTATGTACTCATGCTACGCTTCTGTACTTAATTGTACAGGTCCTGAGGCTGGTTTATCTGGTTATTAGACCGGAGCTTTATCCTGAGGGTATATTCTTGACCTGACTTCACGGTGAGCTGCTATCCTTGGCGTTTCTCAGCAGCACTATGGAGTTATCTTTTGGTTTATTGATGTCTACTTATTCCAGACAGTAGGGTAGTTTATCTTATCTTTTGTATATTCTACTAGTTCGCCTGTATACTCGTGACACTAGTTCCTGGCACACGTAGTAGACATTATATTTTTGGACTGTATATGTTGGTTCTTGATCCTTTTGGATACATTGATTAAGTTTGGTTAGTTTATCCGTGTTAACTTCATGATTCAAAACTTAAAATTTGGTAAGTGTTGGAACCTTTTATTTAATAACGAGATCTCACTAGTAAATCGATTGTTGGCTTGCCTGACCCCGGTGTTGGGCGCCATCACGACCTGAGTTAGGATGTTGTGTCTTGACATTCATAAGAGCATGCTAACCCTAAAGAGGTAATACATGGCTAGCATAATTAGATGAAGCAATAATGTGAAAAGATTAACTATATGTTGAACAGCAGAACCATAGATAGAAACAAATCAGGAACATGAAGCAGTAAAAACATATTGGTTTTGGGACTTGAATTGAAATCAGGGCATACCCGTAGAGAGAGATAGTAAACACAAAGTGATGATCAAGAGAGTATAGTAATCAACCTTGGCTTACAGCCGGCTAACTTAGAACAATAGCAAGTAACCAGAGAAAAGAGAGAGCAGAAGAGAGTTTCTTGTGTGAGAGATAGTTAGAACTAATGTGTTCATGTCTGTGTTAATGAGAGAGAGCATATATATAGTAGTCTGAAACTAGGAAGAATAAGGTAAAAGTCACAATTGTGCAGTAATTATAGGACTCAGAACCAATCATAGTGAAATCAGCACAAGTACTCTCATAATTAAGGGAGTTATTCAAACGGTAAGTAACAAATAAGGAAAGAGCCTATATATAGCTTAAGGGAATAATTCAAACAGTGCAAGTATAGAGCAGGTAATTAGGCTAGGTTCGTCAGATTCTAATTAAGGAAATAGAAATCAATTAACAGTAAGTCAATTATGTAACATGGTAAGAAATAAACTGAAGGTCGGAAATTAGTAAAGAATATTACCATAGGAAATCAGTAAAGGTTTCAATCACAGGGAATCAGGGATTCAAATAGAAGACAATATTACTTAAAGGAAAGTACAACAAATGAATGGAATAAACATAATATAGGCAGGGAGAAGCAAAAAATCAGAGACCCTAATAAGCGCAGTCGGGTAAAAGTCACATAAAACCAGGGATTCAACTACAACACAATACTAGTTAGGGGAACTTGCCACAAATTTTTGTTGATAAACAGAATAAACATAAGATAGGCAGGAGAAACAAACTCAGAAACCCTAATGAGCATAACGGGGTAGAAATCACAAGAAAACCAGAACATATTCATGAATAACAGACATGCGAAAAAATTAGACGAACAAATAAGCAAGAACAGTTCTCAGAACCCAAGATTAAGACCAAAGGACTTAGGGTTTTCAACATAATGAATCAGATAAAAGGGAAAAATTTAAATAAACCTTTAAACATAGTAAAAATCATAGAATAATACTGAAAATCAGAGGGAAAGTCACTTTAAAAAGGGGTTAAGAAACCCTAGTTTTGAAGACGAAGAGGCGTTTTTGAAAAATCGGAGAGATTCTCAGGATAACAGTAAAGATAACTCAAAAATTCAGATATGTTGCAGATCTGAAGAGTCAAGAGATGAGTTAGGGTTTCAGAGAGAGATAGCCCAGAGATAGAGAGATTCTGGCTTATAAGCCATGGATCTAGCTTGAAAAATAGAAGGTCTTACTCAGACGGGCCAAGGTGGCCTGAGAACAACATGAAAAGGCCATGGGTGTGAGTTGAACAGCCTCTGGTCCCCTTGATGACCTCAGGGTATCAAAGATCCGGCATGTGAGGGAGCCATGGAGGCTAGGGATGGTGGTGGAACCACCATTGTTACCGGTGAGCCAACGGCCGACGAGAGGAGATTAGGGTTTAGCAGAGAGAGCTTGAAAGAGAATGGGAGGAGATGACGGCGGAGAGTGAAGAGAGAAATGAGGGTTTGAGGGGGGGGATAGACTATGGGATTAATTTAGGAAGGGGTGGATCTGGTCCGTTGATCAAAATTGATCAACGGTCTAGATTAAACAAGAAATTGGGTCGGGTGGTTTAATGGATTGGGCTTTGGGGATATTAGGCTTATTTAATTAGGTTTGGGGTTGGTTTAATTAGGCCACAATTGAAATAAAATTAGGCTATTTGTTAAATACCCAATGCAAATTAATTAAAATAATTTACAAAATAGTTAACAATTACAAAATATGAATTTCATGCATAGATAGTAGTTTTAAAATGATTTTTTAATATTTAAAAATACGAATGACTAATTTCTGGTAAGAAATAGTACAAGATTATATACTTGGGCTATAATTGCAAAATTATTGTAATTATAGCCAAAAGATGCCAAATTGGCTAATTATGAAATAATTTGGCCTTAATAGGATCGTAAACAATAAATTAAATCAAAAAATGCTTTTGAAATCATTTGTGATGCAATTTTATAATTATTTGCTGGAAATAAAATTTTGGATAAATTAATAAAAATATAGGAAACATTATGGAAAAATACCAATTGTTATTAATGCATAATTTTGGAGGTATATATGCAATTTTAAAATATTTTGAGGAAAAAATTGGGTATCAATAAAAGGGAATCTGCATCATGTTTAAATTTTCGCACAAATATATGCGTGTAGCATCTCTGTATTTGCAGGTGACCCGGTAAGCAACCGATATCCCAACAGGAGCACTCGCTTCAGTTCCTTCATACTATCTAAAACTTGACCGCTCACCACCATCATTCTTTCACCAATCCCGAAATCTCGTGTCCGTTCTTGTGATGACTTCATCAGTATATTCCGTCGACGAATCCAGAATTAAACGCGGCCTAATTCCTGTAAAACAAGGGAGATGTAGGCAGCTCAAAAACCAGAGTGCGGCCTATATCTCTCAAACCAATCTCGTTCGGTCAAAATTTTCCATCATATCTTTACCCGACAACTCTTTCATCCTTCCCGGGTAAAAAGGGGTAGTCGTTGATACCCAATTTTTCCCTATTATATTTTTGAAATGCATATATACCTTTAAAACTATGCATTAGCATCAATTGGTATTTTTCCCTAATTTCTACATTTTAAATTAATTTGCCCTAGTATTTTATTTTATATATAAATAATTACAAAATTGCATCATAAATGATTCAAAAACATTTCATTATTTAATTTTGCTATTTATAGTCATATTAAGTTCAAATTATTTCATAAATGACCAGATTTACAATTGCAATAATTTTGCAATTATAGCCCATGCATACATTATTGCAATATTTTACCAAAAAATGGCTCATTGTATTTTTAAAATGTTGAGTAATTATTTTAAAACATTTTTATGCATGAAAAGTATTTTTTATAATCTGTTAAGTATTCTATAAAATATTTTTTATAAATTATTTGGGGTATTTCATAAATAGTCGTTTTATTCCAAAACCTAACCTCTCTCTAACCAGCCCAAAACCCTTTTAAATTTGGCCCAATTCCCTTAGGCCCAAACACAAACCTGCCCGACCCAATACCCCTATCCAATCCTGACCGTTGATCATTCAGATCAACGGTCCACATTTCCCCTTCCATAATTAAACCTAATAGACCCCCCTCCCCCCACCCAAACCCTCTCATTTCTCTCCTCTCACCCGCCGTCACCACTCGCCCCTTCTCTCAACTCTCTCGACCTAACCCTAGTTCTCAAACGACGTCACCGGCGTATATCTCAATTCTGTGATGTTTCCATGGCCTCTCAGGCCAGTCCTGGCCTTCTACGCACTATGGCTCTTTGACTTCTCAGATCCTTGAGAGGATCTCAAGGAACCCAAGCGGTTCTGGTTTGACACTTTGCTTATTAGCCTACCTCAGGCCATTTTCTCGACTGTGAATAGAGATTTCCTCTTGTTTTGTTATGAATCTGTGGTCTCTTGACCTATTCCCTCATCCCTATTACTTTTCTGAAAACCCTAGTCTATTACCTTGATCCTTTCCAGATATGTATAGATCATAGATGAATCGAGCACTATTACATGTTTTTTCTCTGAAAATATCTGGTTTTAACTGATTATTCTTGCTCTTCCCTAAAACTAGGGTTTATCCCAATTGTTTTTCAAACGTTTTTCGAATCCTAAAGTGTTTGATTAATCATTTTCGTCTTTGTGACTGATTTATGTAAGATAATACTTAAACCTAGTTGATTTTGTGCGATACTCTAAATTTTTTTAACCTTCGCTTCGATTCTGGGTACTTTCTGTGTTACCTTGCTCTATTTCTTGGACTTAAACATTTTTTTTCATTGTCTAATCCATTATTATGTGGTTTTCGCCATAGTTAATCTCTATTAGGGCTAGAATCTTTGTTTCCGACTAATTTCTATGTTTATGCGAAGTTTTACTTAGTCCATTTTTCCTATTTATGGAAATTGATATTTCTTTCTAGAAATCAGTATTATTTTTAAAAGTTTGGCTGATTGATTTGCTCTGCTAGAGATTCATGTGAATAATTCTTGTTTGTTTCCTTGTTTATGACCTTAATTGGTCATCCCTGCCTTATTTGATTGCATGTATAATTGTGGATTCTTACTGATTCCTTTACATGGTACGATTGGGATACTTTCCTTAATTAGACCCATGTTATTACCATTTGATCAATTGCCCTTAATTAAAGGAGTTTATTCTGACTCCCTTATTTGGTTTGATTTGAACTTCTTGCCTTAATTGAATCCCTATTATTACCGTTTAGTCAATTACCATTAATTAAAGGAGTCTATTCTGAACTCTTTTATGTGATTGGATTTTGTGACCTTGTGATTACCCCTTAATTGTTGAATGCTGGTTTTCTAACATTATTTTTGTTGTACTACTAAATTGCTATATAAACACTCTAATTTTACCTCTCCACACACGAACACAAGTTCAGTCCACACACACACACTCAAACTCTCCCTTCTTTCTCTGCTACTTGTGTTAATTGTTGGTCTAGACGGCTGAAAGCCAATGCTAGATAGTGGAACTATAACTGCTTTACATTCTACACATTACTTCTCTAACTGGTATGTCTCTAGTTCATTTCTGAAACTCAAACTCTATGTGTTCCATTCGTTCATTAGTTTAATTGGCTGTGTATTCTATTTGTCTTCCTGTTTACTACTTTACTTAGCATGTCTAAATTATGTCCTCTCTTGTGTAATTAGCATGTCTTGGTCTCATTTGATTGTTTGATAATGTCCCATCATGTTTATTAGTTTCTGTTTATTCCCTTCAATTGGTGTGATCATGTTAGTTACTTAGTCTCCTAATGTACTTGATTGATCTAAATCATGCCTAATGCACCCTTGTCTTCAACATGATGTTAATACCTTCTTGATCTATGTATTAACTGCCTATTATCATGACTAACCTGTTAGGTCTATGAATCAGTAGATTCCAAATTGGTTTGTGCATTTGTTGGACTATATGCTTCCCCTTGGACCATGTTCATGTGTTCCTTATATGAGTTCTTTATGTTCCCAACTCCCCTGGCCCCTGTTTGTAAAGTTGTTTACTATGTGTTTGTGAATCTGGGCATTCTATGATTAATTCGTTGTTTGCTGAATTTGCCCTCCTCAAAACTGATTTCAAAATTGTTTTTCCACTCTTAGTATTCTTCTCAAAACCGGTGTCACTCCTAGCATCTTCTTAAAATTGTTTCCCATTTCTGAAAACTATTCACTCCTAAAGTTATCTTTGCACTGTTTTACTAAGTCTTTCAAAACTATGTCAAGCACTCTAACTTTACTCTTAGACTATTAGGTTCTGCCCCTCCAGTGTGTGTACTGCTTAGTAATCCATGAGATTCCTCTTAACTATGGCACACTGGGGCTGGCCCCTCCACACTGCATATAACCAATCTTCTATTTGAGAAAAGGTCTTGGTATGAGCACTGTCCGGGATCCCTGAGGTCCTTAGGGAACTTTGACACACCAGGACACACTATTGGCTATGAGATTCTTGGCATCTGAGATTGTTTTTGAAGGCCTGGCATGCCCAGGTTTACTTTGGGACTAATTCAGGCTCCCTATAGTATAATTTACATTTATTTATGTAATTCATTCACTCCTGGTCTGTAATAATATCCTTTGTAAACAAATTTTGGGGAATTAGTAAAAAGGGGAGAGTTCCTATATGATGTTTTTGGGGGAAACCGGGTAGAAATCATGCTTTAGGTCTATATTATGTTGATTTTCAATAGAAATCATGCTCTAGGTTTATAATATGCGATAGATATCATGCCTTTAGGTTTGCTATGCCTATTTGGATTAAACACCATGCCATAAATCTGTGCATTAGATATCCTGCCTTCCGGTAATCACGTTTACTGATTTTGCATATTAGAAAACATTTTATAGGCTTATCATTCTATTATCACGAAAACTTAGTTTCTGCATAAATCAAATCTTAACCACCTGGAAATTTGTTGTTAAAGTCATTGTTGTAATCATGCTTAATAAAATGATCATCTCTCTCTCTGCATTAGAAATCCAGTATTAGGACTCTGTTTCCATTTTCTATAAATCGTATGTCACGACCAAAATCCGAACTCAGGTCATGATGGCGCCCAACGCCGGGGTCAGGCAAGCCAATACTTGCGTTACTAACGAGATTACATTATTTGATAGATTATTCTGAAACCTTTCCAATTTTTTTTAAAGTTAACTTGTAAAGTGAAAACATGTAACTTAGCCAATTTAAATCAACATAACCAAAAGGATCGTAGATGACATATATACAGTGCCAAAATATAACATCTACTATGTGCCAAGACCTAGTGTCACAACTCTACGGGCGGACTAGTGGAATATACAACATAAGTAGAATAATTGTGATATTGTCTGAAGTAAATGGACAGAAATAGCCAAAAGACAACTCCAAAGTGCTGCTGAGGGTCGACAGGGGAGAAGCTCACCGTGGAGTCGGGTACAGAGTATTCCCTCAAGATCACGCTCCAGTCAGATAACCAGAAGCACCTGCCTCAGAACCTGTACAATTAAGTACAGTAGTGTAGCACGAGTACATATAAACAAATATGTACCCAGTGAGTATCCCGTCTAATCTCGAAGAAGTAGTGACGAGAGGTCGACGTGATACTTACTAGGGTCAAGATGTAATAATATAAGTGAATGAAGACTAGGCAGGGATAGCAGTTCCAGAAATTTCAAGACATGAAAATATCAAGTATAAATTTACAATTTACCTCTGCATGTCAAATCACACTAGTATAAATTAAACTAACTTTTCCTATTCACATGAAGTAGTTTATATGATAACAACAAGACTCTCAGTCAAAATATACAACACATAATATGCCGAAGCATACGGCCGAAGCGTCGCGAAAATAAAATGTGCACTGCCGAGGGTCGAACGGCTCGAACCATAGATGCATCTATTACCCCCCTCGCGAATCGAACATGCGACGCGGTTGACATAATAATAACGCTATCCTGCTCGCGAATCATACATGTGACGCGGGTGGTCGTATACATACACAGAATTATCAGGAAAATCCAAGAATTCAATAGAGATTATAATTGCAAACAAGAACTTAAGCATCAGAAATTTTGAACGTAATCTTCCTAATATTCTCATGCTAATTCAAGGAAATAAGCAACTCAAAAGACATTTAGGGGTACATGTAAGGCACATAAAAGCATGCACGTGAGTCCTAAAACTACCCGACAAGGCATAATAGTAGCTACGCACGGACTCTCGCCACTTCGTGTGTGCGTAGCCCCGACAAATAAGGACATTGAAATCATGTATAATTACATATGGGGACAATTCCCTCTTACAAGGTTAGAAAGGAGACTCACCTCGTGCCGAAATTTCTTCCCGGACCAAGAACGCGCCCGAAACTTCGAACTCTAAACCCGAGGACTCAAAACTAGACAAATATTATACAAATACATCAATTTATGCCCAAAGTATGAAAATTCCCCTATTTAATTAGTAAGTTCATCATTCTTGAAGAAATCCCAAAATTCACCCCCGGGCCCTCACGCTCGGATTCCGAAAATTATCGAAGGAAACACTCACCCATAGCCTAAGGATCATTAATATATGATTTTTACTTGATTTCATAGCAAATTGACATGTAATTTTCTAAATTTCTGAAATTCCTAGTGTAACAACCCGGTCTGTCGTTACAAAAAACCTGCATTATAACTGTTGTTATTGACCTATTATAGATTGGTTATTCTTTTATTAATGTATTAGAGTTGATAGGCTTGGAATCAGAATGGTTAAATGAGAATTCAGGCACTAAGTACTTAAGAATAACCTTAAAAATGGGAAAAGTCAACTAAGAGTTGACTTATTGGTAAACGACCTAGGAATGCAGATTTTATGGCTCGGATAGCTTCGTTAGGTGATTTGGGACTTTGAAGTGTGTTCAGAATAATGTTGTGATGTCCGGTGTAGAATTAGGCTTGAATTGGTGAAAGTTAGTTTTTGGCGATTGTGGTCGGCAGTGGAAAATAGGCTATCAGGGTCGGAATGGAATTCCGACAGTTGGAACAAGTTTGTAATGTCATTTTGGACTTGTCTGCAAAATTTCAGGTCAATCGGAGTTGATTTGGATAGTTTCGGCATCATTGATGAAAATTTAGAAATATCAAAGTTCTTAGGCTTGAATCTGATACAAATTTGGAGTTTTGATGTTATTTTTGGTGTTTTGAGAGTGAAACTAAGTTTAAATGATGTTATGATATATGTTGGTAAGTTAGGTTGGGGTTCCGAGGGGCTCGGGATTTATTTCGGGTGGTTAACGGGCATTTTTGGACTTAAAAACACTGATGTTTCTGGTGTTTTCATAGCTAAAGGTTATTCACTGCGATCGCATGGCTTATACTGCGATCGCGTAGGGTTAAAATGGACCAGGGTGAATTTGTTCAGTGCGATCGCGGAATAAGGGTCGCGATCGCATAGATTTGGAGGTCAGTTCAGTACGATCGCGTGGGGTTCATCGCGATCGCGCAGAGTTAGCCAGGCGCGTGGGGAGCGGAGTCAGTTGTTCTTCGCGATCGCGTGAGAATGGTTGCGATTGCGTGGGTCGAGGTTCCATTGAATTGCAATTGCGTGGCTTATGCTGCGATCGCGTAGGGTCTTCTGTGGGCCTGGGAGAGTTGTTCTTCGCGATCACGCGAGTACATCCGCGATCGCAGTGCACAAATCACTAGGCAGTTAAATAATACTTCCTCCGCGACCTAAACCCCTTTTTACACCATTGTTGTACGGAAAAGAGCTCATGGGGGCGATTTTGAAGAGGGAAATCCTTGTTCATTATTGAGGTAAGTGTTCTAGTCATTAAAACTCAATTATGGGTGATTATAGACCATAATCCTAGTCTTTAATCCATGGAAAACAGTAGAAAAATAGGATTTTGGGGCATGAGATTATGAGACCTTCAAGGGTCGATTTGAGGGGTCAAACGAACTCCGATTTTGGTGTTCTTTATATGTACGAACTCATGAGAAGAAGAAGAACACTTTTCTGTAAGAATTTCTGAGTTTCGGGACGTGGGCCCGGGGGTCGGGTTTTGCCCGGTTTCGGATTTTTGAGTAAAATTGATATCTTTCAATTGGAATTTATTCCTTAAGCATATATTGATGATAAAAATCTGAACTTGGTAGATTTGAAGCCTTCAGAGGTTTATTCGAGAGGCAAGCACATTGCGGAATAGTTTTCGGGCTAGTTTTGAGGTAAGTAATGTCTTTAAATCCTGTCCTGAGGGTATGAAACCCCGGACTATGCACCCTTTCACGGGTTTTGAAATAAAAAGGTGGAAACTTTGGAACATGTTTCCTATTTAGGCAACTATTGAGTTGAGAAACCGATTTTTAAGCCTTTACTTAATTAGTATTTTTTCATTATGATATGTTTTGGGTTGTAAGCCATGTTTGGGGCCTAGTGCCGATTTGTTTACCCCTTGGGGGATGTTTTTACTATTTTCCTCACTGCTATGTTATGATTTTTCACTCAGTCTTTTCTGTGAAATTGTTTTGACACTCTGAGTATTTTGATACTACTTCTTGAAAAGTGAAATACTGTTTTGGGTCGAGAATCCGGTATACTATGGCCTGAAGGGCAAATTGAGAGTGCT